>CM054944.1:22328867-22380592 GCA_029168755.2 Tillandsia fasciculata | reverse complement strand
GTTATGTCACGCCCCGGGTGTAAACCAGAACCCGGGCCCGTCCACAGATCCGCCGTGCATGCGGTATTTCCCACATACACGAAGCGTCGGTAACCTGCTCAGATAAGAAATAATAATAAAAGAGCATAATAATCAGAGCTGATAAAACTACTGTATCTCAGACAGATGCTGGAAGTAAAAGGTACAACAGTAAAATAAAATACAGTGTCTCTCCCAGCTCACTACTATAAAATACATACAGCTGGCAGAAGCCAGACCCCAAAAAGAAATAAAAGAAAACTGTCTGAGAAGATCTGGTACCCAAAAGATAAGCAGCTACGACCCTCGGAGGCTCTCTAACTAGTCCGCGATGCGCTTACCTCGATCAGTTGCTGATGGCCCAGCAACTCCCACAGAGGACTCTGCAAAACAAGGGAAAAGAAGGAACAAGAAAAACAATGGGGGTCAGTACTACTATAAACAGTAGCCTCCCCTAGTGGGTAAAGCCTCAGCTCAGATATGCCCACCAGGTGCTCAGAGGCAAAAAGGGAAAGAAGAAAAGAAGGAATGCAGATAAATGAAGCAACTGATAAAAATGCTATCCCTAATATGCCTCTACATGATAAACTCATCCGGATGGGAAAAAGGAATGCTCATCAGAATCGAAAGCCTGTCCAAAGGACCCAATCTGACCGCCAGTGAACACTGGCACTGCCTGCTCTGCCATCAAACTCAAGAACCCAGCCTGGTGCCCGGCGCTCTGCACCGTGGAAAGCCTACTCCGGAGTGGCACTCGAGGGGAGCGACCCACACGAGTAAAGTAATATCACTGTATCAACATCTCTGTAACCACTGTCTCATAATAGCAGGACTGGATCGAGACTCAAGAAGTGGGAACAACCCTCCACTAAAGTAAGCCCGATCCCCGAACACCCAATCTGATGCAATAGTAACAACCCGGTCAACCACCCAAGATCCGTGGTCGCCGCAACACCCCCTGACAACTCAGCCTGTCCCAAATCCCCAATACCTGCCTACACTGTCCAACATACGCTCGAACCTGAGCGATTAAGCCGCTAGTGCCAACAATGAAAGAAGAAAGAGAAAAGCATGGTTTCTCCTAAGTCAAGTCCCAAAATAGTGTAGCAGTAAAAGATGACAATAATCATGTGACCAATTTAATCATGCAATGTTCCAATACTTGTCCAATTTCCAAGTATAACAGTTTAGAAGTGACTTAAGCTAGGGTGACCGTTCACATGAACAAACATCAGTTTTGCAGTCCTCTATTCCTATTTGTCTCCAAATATACAGTTCCAGAATCAATAAGCGATTAAATCAGTGATTAATCTAACAATCATATATTGGAGATCTGATAACAATTAATCAATTTCCTAGAGCATGCAAGTCTACCAATCAACACATTTGGCATTGTCAAAACGAGGGTACTCTGATATTCCTAGTGGGCATACAAAGAGAGGAGTACAACAACCACCCACCTGAAGCGCAACTGTCCAAACCCGTACAGTCGGAAAATACCAAAATTCCAAATCCGCGCTCCCACAATTTTAGCACACCCGCAATACTCCTGGTACATCAAGGAATCCACTAAATACACTAGAGTCTAATTACCACATACAAACACAAGTACCAAACTGTCAAATTATCACCTGCAGACAAATGTCCAGAAAATTCTAATAAAAATATCACGGCGATCCTCGCGACGATAGCTTCGCAACGGTACCTTGCACGCCCAAATCCGAGTTCTGTAGACCAAGATAAAAATTCAGCAAGGGGCCCTCTCACACTAAAATCTGGATTAAGGGCTGATTACTGTTCACAGAGAAATCCTTAATTTTCACCTCGAAAGAAAATTCACAAAAATCCACTAAAAATACGAGCGCGTTCCTTGCGATCCGTAGATGAAAAAGTTGTATAAGCTCGTTTCCGTCAGACGCTCGTGCGCAAAGATATGGCTGAAACACTCCGCTGCTGTCAAGGAATTCCATACAGAAAAGGGGTCACTTGCTGCCTCGAAAACCGTGCCAAAACCTCGAAACGGGAAAGCGCGACCAAAACGAAAGATGAAGTCCTACCTCTTAGGAGTCCACTGGTGCAAGAATCACAGGAAAATGATGTCGGGGTAGCCCAGGGGAGCAAAAACACTATCGCTGCGCCGAGGAAGAACACAAGAAAGCAACGTCGCGCCGCACCGTAAAATGGGGAACCTCGGGATTCGTGCACACAGAATTTTTGAAACTCTGCAGGGTGGTAGAGGACTCAGAGAGGAAGATTTTGCCTGAGAGGAGCTCGGGCCAAAAGTGAAGGGATTGGGAGAAAAATGCAAAACAATGGAGCTCGGATGGGTTTTGGCTGAGGGGGGGAAAAAAACATTCCTGCGCCCGGTGCACGAGAGCCAGCCAACAGGGTCGCCACGTGGCACACCCCGCCGTGCACCGCGCCGTGGACCGCGCACACACGCACGCCCGCCTGTCGCGTACGGCACCCACTCCATCCATTGCGTGGACCGGGTGCACAACACCGCCCAATCACAAAGTGCCACGTGTCCCCCCATTCGGTCCACCGTACACCGAAAAACTCCGCGGACCGCGCGCTGTGGACCAACCAACCGGAAGACGCCACGTGGCCCGCCTTCGGTGCACGCCCCGCGCGGTGGACCGCGCGCCTGCCCGCGGCCTGCCCGCGCCCTGGGCCGCCGCCTGCCGCCTGCCCGCGGCGGCGCCGCCGCCCGCCGACGCTGCCCGCCGCCGCCGGCCGCCGCCGGCGATCGCCGGCGACACTGTTCCGGCGTGAACAGTACCCGCAGCCCAAAATTGACAAGCAAATAGCCCGTCTTGACCGTTTTCGCGCGCTGATTCCAAAAACGAGGTCCGTTTCGCCAAATTCCGCCTCCAAAATTTGCCGGAGGCTCCCGCAAGCGCCAAAAACTGTCAAAACTTCCGGGAGTCCGCTTTTGGACATCCGGACTCCGAATTGGGCAAACAAAAAGCCAAACTCAAGTGTTTTTCCGCGCTGAATCCAAATCCACCCTCCGTTTGGCCTAAATCCTTTTCTAAAATTCGGCAAAAGCAGCCGAAGGCCAAAACAGCTAACCAAAGCTCACAGGGTCCATCTGTGGCATCCCTTTGATGCACTATGGGCCAGATACACCATCAACAGGTGTCTAAATAGTGGATTCACGGGAAAAAGCTGCATGGGGGTTCGGGGTACTACACCCTCCCCCACTAAAAAAAAGTTTCGTCCCCGAAACAAAGATAAACAAAGCAGACGTACCTCAAACTGCGACCTCGAACAAGAAGGGGTAGGCATCTCTCATCTCTGTCTCCAGCTCCCAAGTAGCCTCTCGCTCCTCATGATTGCTCCACAGGATCTTCACATATGGAATGGCCCGATTGCGCAATTCCCTCACCTCACGAGCAAGAATCCGCAACGGGCGCTCCTCGTAGACCAAGTCCTCGCCGATCTCCAACGAAGTGAAGTCAATCACGTGCGACGGGTCAAAAACATATCTCCTCAGAGCTGAGACGTGGAAGACATCATGAACTCCGGCCAGGCGCGGGGGTAAGGCAACTCTGTATGCCACAGGACCAACTCTGTCAAGTACCTCAAAGGGTCCAATAAAGCGGGGACTGAGCTTCCCCCGCACTCCAAATCTCCGGACCCCTTTCGAGGGCGAGACCTTCAAGAAGACATGATCACCAACCTGAAACTCCAGGTCTCGCCGTCGAGTATCCGCGTAGCTCTTCTGACGACTCTGGGCTGTCTCAAGATGCCGGCGAATAATCCTGACTTTTTCCTCTGCCTCCAAAAGCAACTCCGGTCCCAAAGTCCTCCTCTCACCCACGTCACTCCAATATAAGGGAGACCGACACTTGCGTCCATACAACGCTTCAAACGGAGCCATCCGGATGCTCGCCTGATAGCTGTTGTTGTACGCGAACTCAACCAAGGATAAGTGCCGGTACCACCCTCCTCCAAAATCCATAACGCACGCTCTAAGCATATCCTCGAGGGTCTGTATGGTGCGCTCTGACTGCCCATCGGTCTGTGGGTGGAAAGCGGTGCTAAACCTGAGCTGAGTCCCCAAGCAGAATGCAAACTCCCCCAAAAGCGTGATACGAATCTCGGGTCTCGATCTGACACAATCGAAGCAGGTATGCCGTGAAGCCTCACTATCTCATCCATATATAACTGTGCCAAATGCTCAAGTGACCAAGTCATCTGAACTGGTAAGAAGTGCGCCGACTTGGTGAGTCTGTCAACAATAACCCAGATCGCATCTGCCCCGCTCTGCGCCCTCGGCAATCCAGTGACGAAATCCATAGTGATGTGGTCCCATTTCCACTCGGGAATTGGAAGACTCTGCAACTTGCCAGCAGGGACGCGATGCTCTGCTTTCACTTGCTGACAAGTTAAACAGTGAGCTACGAATCTCCCAATGTCCCGCTTCATTCCGGGCCACCAAAACTGTGCCTTGAGGTCCTTATACATCTTAGTACCTCCAGGGTGGACGGTATAAGGTGTATAGTGGGCCTCCCTCAAAATCTGATCTCTAATCTCCTGATCCAAAGGCACACACACTCGGTCCCTGTACCGCAGTACTCCCGAGCTATCCACAGAAAAATCCCCTGTCTGATCCGCCTGAAGCTGCGTCCTGATCCTCGTCAAGTGGGGGTCCTCACTCTGAGTGTCCCTGATCCTCTCCAACAGAGTGGGCTGCAAGACCATAGACACAAGTCTAGCAGAGACCCCAGGGGATACTACCTCCAGCTGTAATCGCCTCATCTGCTCGACCAACGGCGCCTGCTGCGAGATCAATAAGCTCAACTCGTCCTCCTGCTCAAAGCATCCGCCACAACATTGGCCTTGCCGGGGTGATAAAGGATACTCAGATCATAATCCTTTAGTAGCTCCAACCACCGGCGTTGCCTCAAATTCAGCTCCTTTTGGGTGAACAGATACTTCAAGCTCTTGTGATCAGTATAAATCTCGCAATGCTCACCATACAAGTAATGCCGCCACAGCTTCAGAGCAAACACCACCGCTGCCAACTCCAGATCATGAGTAGGGTAATTTTTCTCATAGTCCTTCAATTGCCGCGAAGCATAGGCAATCACCCTACCCTGCTGCATCAACACACACCCCAGACCACTATGTGAGGCATCACTGTAAATCACAAATCCTTCCCCCATAACAGGGAGGGCAAGGATTGGAGCGGTCATCAACCTCTGCTTCAGCTCCTCAAAACAGCTCTGGCAAGTCTCGCTCCAGACAAACTTAACTCCTTTCCTGGTCAGACGAGTGAGGGGGGAAGAAAGCTTCGCAAAGCCTTCCACAAAGCGCCGATAGTAGCCCGCCAAACCCAGAAAGCTCCGCACCTCGGTGATAGTCGTCGGCCTCGGCCAATCACGAATAGCATCCACCTTGGCCGGATCCACCATCACTCCAGCAGCTGATACCACATGACCCAGAAAAGCAACCTCCCGAAGCCAAAACTCACACTTTTTGAACTTAGCATACAGCTTCTTCTCTCGCAGAAGCTGTAGCACGGTCCTCAAGTGCTCCTCGTGCTCCAAATCACTGCGGGAGTAGATCAAGATATCATCGATGAACACCACCACAAACCGATCCAAAAACGGCTGAAAAATCCTGTTCATCAAGTCCATGAATGCGGCAGGGGCATTAGTCAACCCGAAAGGCATCACAGTAAACTCATAATGCCCGTACCGCGATCTGAAAGCCGTCTTGGAGATGTCCTCGGCCCTCACCCTCAGCTGGTGGTAACCGGACTGCAGATCAATCTTCGAGAACACCGATGCTCCCTGTAACTGATCAAACAAATCATCAATCCGGGGGAGGGGATACTTGTTCCGGATGGTCACTTTGTTCAATTCCCTATAATCCACACACAACCGCAGTGACCCATCCTTCTTCTTCACAAACAACACAGGCGCTCCCCACGGAGAAACACTGGGTCTGATGAAGCCCCTGTCCAAAAGATCCTGAAGCTGGGCCTTCAACTCTCTCAACTCAGCTGGCGCCATCCTATAGGGTGCCTTTGAGATTGGTGCAGTTCCAGGAACTACATCAATCACAAACTCAATCTCCCTCTCCGGCGGCATCGTCGTCAACTCAGGGGGAAATACATCCTGGGAACTCGCGGACAATAGGGATATCCTCGAGTCCCAGTGCCGCCGTAGGCACCTCCACCACAGTGGCCAAAAAGGCAGTGCAACCCCTACTCATCATCCTCCTAGCTCTGGCCGAGGAAATGGTCGCTGCGAACAGCGTGCTCTGGCAGCCTCTGAAGATGAACTCCTCCTGTCCTGGCTCGCGAAGAGTCACCGTCCTCTCTCTGCAGTCGATAGTGGCGGAATACCGCGACAGCCAATCCATCCCTAGCACCAAATCAAAATCCTGGAGCTGCTGCAAAACAAGCAAGTCTGCAGGCAAAATCCAAGGCCCCAACTGCACTGGGCAAGCCACACAACGCTCCTCGACATGCAAAATATGATCAGGGATCCGCACCTCTAATGCAGAAGACAAGGACTCTACCTCTAGACCATGCAGGGATGCAAATGCTCGACTAATGAAAGAATGAGATGCTCCAGTGTCGAATAAAGTACGAGCCCGAATACCAAAAAGTAGAATAATACCTGCCACCACCTGGTCTGCCGCTGAAGAATCCGCCAACTGGGCGGCATACACCCGCCCGCTCGGTGCTGGAGGTCGAGAATCTACGGGATAAGAAGTGGACGGCCTGCTCGCTGGAGCATAAGGCCGCTGAGCTGATGGTCGCTGCTGCTGGGGGGAATATGGAGCCGACGCCGAAGAAGGTGCCGAAGAAGTCGCAAGGGGGCAAGTAGCTCGCACATGCCCTGGCTGTCCACAACGAAAGCATCGACCCCATCTCTGGTCACAAGTGATGGCGGCATGCTGACCTCCACAGAAAATACATCGGTCAGAAGGTCGAGGCTGTCTCGGCTGCTGCGACTGCTGCTGCTGCTGTCTCGAGGACTGCTGCTGAGATCTCTGCTGCCTCTGCTGTGATCTCTGCTGCTGGGGCTGCTGCTGATGCTGCTGTGGTCTCTGGGGTCCCCAGACCCTCTCCTATCAGATCGGCCACGGCCATAAGACTGGGGCTGCGGCGGCCGTGGCGGCCTCCATGAGCTGGTCTGCCCCCGTCCTCTGGGGCTGGTCGCTTCCTGTCGGAACTCTGCGCGATCGCAGCCCTCCGTCTGGCCACCTCCTGGTCGCCTCTCTCCACCCACTGCGCATGCTCTGCGGCTGCCTCCAGGGTCTGAAATCTCTGGGCATGCACAAGTGTGTAAATCTCTGGACGAAGGCCTCCCTCAAACAACTCAACCTGGTGCGGACCGTCACGAGCGACGTAGGGCACACAGTTCAGCAACTCCCTGAACTCCTGAAAGTAGGCATGGGCCGGTCGCTCGCCCTGCTGCAATTCTTCAAATCATCCTCTAACTTCTTCTTCACACTGGTAGAGAAGTAAGTGTCCAACACCATCCGTCTGAACTCCTCCCAAGGTAGCTGCCTGGTGATCCGGAACTCCAGTGGCTCAACTCGCTGCCACCAAAAATCAGCATCTCCGTCCAAACAGTGCACCGCCATGTGCACTCGGTACTTCGGGTCGATGAAGAAGTCCCGGAAAAGCTTCTCCATCGCAGAAAGCCAAATCCCAACAGCCCGGGGCTGAGCATCCCGCCCCGAAAATCTCGGTGGTCCCCGCTTGACAAACGCCGCGAGTCTGTCAGCAAAATCCCGCTCCTCCTCCGTAGTCAAGGGCTGAAATGCCGCAGAAGCCCCGCTACTCGAAGATGGCGCCGATGGCACAAAAGGTGCAACAGGAGGCACAGGGGCCTCCGGAACAGCTGGGGGTGGTGCCTCCCTCTGAGCAAGCAGCTGCTCAATCCTCTGCTCCTGGCGGCGCTGACCCTCCGCCAACTGGGCCACCAAGGCTCTCAACTCAGCAAGCTCGGGTGGTGTAGGCTGCTCTGGCTCAGCAGGGGGCGAAGGAACACCCCGAGTGGGAATCCGACGTCGAGGAGGCATCCTGCCACAAGAAACCAAACATCAGCAACAAAACCCCACACGACCCAATCTAGCGAAAGTCAAAAGACATCCCCCTATTTCTGTAACCCTATGTTGTCTGCAGCCAACATAGTGGTTCAACAGAAACAGACTATGTCGATCACTCTTCACTCACAGGAAGAGTTAACAATAAAAATCACCGACTTTCGCAACAAATCACGCCACTCACGCCCTACAATCCTAGGGTCTGTCCAAAAGCCTAGGGTTTCCTAAGTCCCAACTGACCTATCCCTAAGCTCTGATACCAACTTAATCTGTCACGCCCCGGGTGTAAACCAGAACCCGGGCCCGTCCACAGATCCGCCGTGCATGCGGTATTTCCCACATACACGAAGCGTCGGTAACCTGCTCAGATAAGAAATAATAATAAAAGAGCATAATAATCAGAGCTGAAATAAAACTACTGTATCTCAGACAGATGCTGGAAGTAAAAGGTACAACAGTAAAATAAATACAGATGTCTCTCCCAGCTCACTACTACAAAATACAAACAGCTGGCAGAAGCCAGACCCCAAAAAGAAATAAAAGAAAACTGTCTGAGAAGTCTGGTACCCAAAAATCTCCAGCTACGACCCTCGGAGGCTCTCTATCTAGTCCGCGATGCGCTTACCTCGATCAGTTGCTGACGGCCCAGCAACTCCCACAGAGGACTCTGCAAAACAAGGGAAAAGAAGGGAACAAGAAAAACAATGGGGGTCAGTACTACTATAAACAGTAGCCTCCCCTAGTGGGTAAAGCCTCAGCTCAGATATGCCCACCAGGTGCTCAGAGGCAAAAAGGGGAAGAAGAAAAGAAGGAATGCAGATAAATGAAGCAACTGATAAAAATACTATCCCTAATATGCCTCTACATGATAACTCATCCCGGATGGGAAAAAGGAATGCATCAGTAAAATCGAAAGCCTGTCCAAAGGACCCAATCTGACCGCCAGTGAACACTGGCACTGCCTGCTCTGCCATCAAACTCAGTAACCCAGCCTGGTGCCCGGCGCTCTGCACCGTGGAAAGCCTACTCCGGAGTGGCACTCGAGGGGAGCGACCCACACGAGTAAAGTAATATCACTGTATCAACATCTCTGTAACCACTGTCTCATAATAGCAGGACTGGATCGAGACTCAAGAAGTGGGAACAACCCTCCACTAAAGTAAGCCCGATCCCCAAACACCCAATCTGATGCAATAAAACAACCCGGTCAACCACCCAAGATCCGTGGTCGCCGCAACACCCTGACAACTCAACCTGTCCCAAATCCCCAATACCTGCCTACACTGTCCAACATACGCTCGAACCTGAGCGATTAAGCCGCTAGTGCCAACAATGAAAGAAGAAAGAGAAAAGCATGGTTTCTCCTAAGTCAAGTCCCAAAATAGTGTAGCAGTAAAAGATGACAATAATCATGTGACCAATTTAATCATGCAATGTTCCAATATTTGTCCAATTTCCAAGTATAACAGTTTAGAAGTGACTTAAGCTAGGGTGACCGTCTCACATGAACAAACATCAGTTTTGCAGTCCTCTATTCCTATATGTCTCCAAATATACAGTTCCAGAATCAAATAAGCGATTAAATCAGTGATTAATCTAACAATCATATATTGGAGATCTGATAATAATTAATCAATTTCCTAGAGCATGCAAGTCTACCAATCAACACATTTGGCATTGTCAAAACGAGGGTACTCTGATATTCCTAGTGGGCATACAAAGAGAGGAGTACAACAACCACCCACCTGAAGCGCAACTGTCCAAACCCGTACAGTCGGAAAATACCAAAATTCCAAATCCGCGCTCCCACAATTTTAGCACACCCGCAATACTCCTGGTACATCAAGGAATTCACTAATTACACTAGAGTCTAATTACCACATACAAACACAAGTACCAAACTGTCAAATTATCACCTGCAACAAATGTCCAGAAAATTCCAATAAAAATATCACGGCGATCCTCGCGTCGATAGCTTCGCAACGGTACCTTGCACGCCCAAATCCGAGTTCTGTAGACCAAGATAAAAATTCAGCAAGGGGCCCTCTCACACAAAAATCTGGATTAAGGGCTGATTACTGTTCACAGAGAAATCCTTAATTTTCACCTCGAAAGAAAATTCACAAAAATCCACTAAAAATACGAGCGCGTTCCTTGCGATCCGTAGATGAAAAAGTTGTATAAGCTCGTTTCCGTCAGACGCTCGTGCGCAAAGATATGGCCGAAACACTCCGCTGCTGTCAAGGAATTCCATACAAAAAGAGGGGTCACTTGCTGCCTCGAAAACCGTGCCAAAACCTCGAAACGGGAAAGCGCGACCAAAACGAAAGATGAAGTCCTACCTCTTAGGAGTCCACTGGTGCAAGAATCACAGGAAAATGATGTCGGGGTAGCCCAGGGGAGCAAAAACACTATCGCTGCGCCGAGGAAGAACACAAGAAAGCAACGTCGCGCCGCACCGTAAAATGGGAAACCTCGGGATTCGTGCACCAGAACTTTTGAAACTTGGCAGGGAGATAGAGGACTCAGAGAGGAAGATTATTGCCTGAGAGGAGCTCGGGCCAAAAGTGAAGGGATTGGGAGAAAAATGCAAAACAATGGAGCTCGGATGGGTTTTGGCTGAGGGGGGGGGAAAAAAACATTCCCTGCGCCCGGTGCACGAGAGCCAGCCAACAGGGGCTCGCCACGTGGCACACCCCGCCGTGCACCGCGCCGTGGACCGCGCACACGCACGCCCGCCTGTCGCGTACGGCACCCACTCCATCCATTGCGTGGACCGGGTGCACAACACCGCCCAATCACAAAGTGCCACGTGTCCCCCCATTCGGTCCACCGTACACCGAAAAACTCCGCGGACCGCGCGCTGTGGACCAACCAACCGGAAGACGCCACGTGGTCCGCCTTCGGTGCACGCCCCGCGCGGTGGACCGCGCGCCTGCCCGCGGCCTGCCCGCGCCCTGGGCCGCCGCCTGCCGCCTGCCCGCGGCGGCGCCGCCGCCCGCCGACGCTGCCCGCCGCCGCCGGCCGCCGCCGGCGATCGCCGGCGACACTGTTCCGGCGTGAACAGTACCCGCAGCCCAAAATTGACAAGCAAATAGCCCGTCTTGACCGTTTTCGCGCGCTGATTCCAAAAACGAGGTCCGTTTCGCCAAATTCCGCCTCCAAAATTTGCCGGAGGCTCCCGCAAGCGCCAAAAACTGTCAAAACTTCCGGGAGTCCGCTTTTGGACATCCGGACTCCGAATTGGGCAAACAAAAAGCCAAACTCAAGTGTTTTTCCGCGCTGAATCCAAATCCACCCTCCGTTTGGCCTAAATCCTTTTTTAAAATTCGGCAAAAGCAGCCGAAGGCCAAAACAGCTAACCAAAGCTCACAGGGTCCATCTGTGGCATCCCTTTGATGCACTATGGGCCAGATACACCATCAACAGGTGTCTAAATAGTGGATTCACGGGAAAAAGCTGCATGGGGGTTCGGGGTACTACAGTTATGCCCTCAGTCTTTTTCCTACGACCACCAGTTGACGGACGGTTGGTCCGTTGGCTAGGCTCGGGTACTGGGGAACGCTGCCTTTTGCCTGCCGAGCTGTACCCCGACCCACTAGTGGTCTTGTTTGGGATGCGAGGGCTAGGTGACCTTTCGGGTGGTGGACTTTCCATGAATTCATTCATATTTGGCCCTGAGGACCCTGCTACAAATTGAAATGGTATGAGATGTAATTCTGAAAATCTTGGAGCTATGTTTCTATCATCCTCACCAGGTGATGATGAGGAGGAGCTAACTATTGTTGTAGTGGGTGGATGGAGTGAAGAAAAGCTAAATTGACCGGTTGCGGTAGTCTTCTCAGTTAGAAACTCCATTTCCCTATAGAAAGGAAAAGGCCTATCCCTACATTTCGCATACGCGGGATTTTCCTGGACGTAGGTTAATTTAATTAGTAAGGCAAATCAATATGAAAAAAATGTAATGAAAGGTAAAGTACATCTTGTTACCAAGATCACGCTATCCCAGTCACAACTATCGCCTGCCGTGGGAATGTGGCGGATAAAATCCCATCCCCAACCACTCTTGTTGGCCAAGCAATAGTACAACGCAAAAGTGCGCTTCAACACCTTCACCCTATTCTTCACCTGCTCCTTGTTGAGGTTTAAACCATTTCGACTATTGATTTCCGCTACAACCCTAACCCACGCGAGGTTAGTGAATGTTCCATTCACGTTGTTGCCGAGAGTATGTTCCTCAGACAACAACGATAACAGACATGCATCCAATGCCTCAGTCCAGTTTGGTGTTCGGGGCGCTTTTTGGACGCGAGATCCACTAGCCCCCTCATTTATAATTGTATTTTCTTGGATGTTGGCAATGTTTGATCTGCTAGATTGACCGGCCTTGAATGTAGGTCTCTTAAAAGGACGCATCTGTACATAATATATGTTCTACTTTATATATATTGGCATAACAGAATATATCCATGGCTATTTTTGACATTACCCTAAAATCAATAATATAATTATCATAAGCACATAAGCGATGAAACATATATATGCCGGAGCCAACATAACAAATCAGTCTAATGACATAGCACAGTAATTTATCAACATATTATTTCCGATAATAGCAGCAATGTATTATAAATAAAAGGCTTGCACCTTTGAGGGCAGAGAGCTAGATCAGTAGAGGGGACAGCGAGCAACCGAAGGGGCAACCTTGGTACAGGAATGGATCAGAGATGAACCCACAAGCTCGATGGCCACGAATCCACGGCAATAATCCGACAAGGACTATCTCTGACCAAGTCCGGCGCAAGTGAATTTCACAGCCAGGATCTGCACAAAAGCTTTCTTGTAAGTTTGAAAACAACTAGCTATCAGACAGAAGAAGAGAACAATATGAAAAATCGGTGACAGATTTTATATAAATTCTCGACGCAATTTAAGACAACGAAATTGTCAGAAATCACTGAAAAAACCTGCATTAATTGTAGAACAGCTAGATCAACTCCTAGTCAAGAACAAATGTAACTGCAGTAGTGTATATAAAAAACCGCGAGAGGAGGGTCCTGAATCGCTGCTTGAGCCAATTTGATATATCCCACCAAGGACAGATGAAGAAGGCAAATTCTGCACATATGCCACCATTTCATACCATTACCTAAATTCGAAATACCCGAAAAAATGGATACTCTTGGCCAAACATTTCGACGAGGGAGCAGGGATCACAGATCGGCGAAGAACCGGGGAAAAAAAAACCCACAAGCTCGATGGCCGCGGGATCAGAAAAAAAAAAACCCACAAGCTCGATGGCCGCGGGATCACAAAAAAAAAAAAACCCCACAAGGAGATGCACTCACCTAGTCCGGCGACGAGGGGGGGGAGAGCGGGGAGCACAGATCGGCGAAGCAAGAAGAAAAGATGAAGATGAAGGAGCGGTTTCGTGCACAGATCGGCGACGAGGAGGGGGCGCGGCGACGGCGAGGGGGACCAACGAGCACAGATCGGCGACGAGGAGGGGGCGCGGCGACGGCGAGGGGGACCTACGTGCACAGATCGGCGACGAGGAGGGGGCGCGGCGCGGCGACGAAGGAGATGAGGAGCGGAGAAGGAGATGAGGAGTGGAGAAGGAGGGGTTTCG
Organism: Tillandsia fasciculata; assembly: GCA_029168755.2. NCBI lineage: Eukaryota > Viridiplantae > Streptophyta > Magnoliopsida > Poales > Bromeliaceae > Tillandsia > Tillandsia fasciculata. The sequence continues at coordinate 22,366,869 of CM054944.1, read as the reverse complement.
GAGAAGGAGATGAGGAGTGGAAACAGTGCAGGGATCACGAGGAGGGGGCGCGGCGACGGCGAGGGGGACCTACAATGCACAGATCGGCGACGAGGAGGGGGCGCGGCGACGGCGACGGGGACCAACGTGCACAGATCGGCGACGAGGAGGGGCGCGGCGACGGCGAGGGGGACCAACGACCACAGATCGGCGACGAGGAGGGGCGCGGCGACGGCGAGGGGGACCAACGTGCACAGATCGGCGACGAGGAGGGGGCGCGGCGACGGCGACGGGGACCAACGTGCATAGATCGGCGACGAGGAGGGGGCGCGGCGACGGCGAGGGGGACCAACGACCACAGATCGGCGACGAGGAGGGGCGGGGCGACGGCGAGGGGGACCAACGTGCACAGATCGGCGACGAGGAGGGGGCGCGGCGCGGCGACGAAGGAGATGAGGAGCGGAGAAGGAGATGAGGAGTGGAGAAGGAGAGGTTTCGGAGAGGAGATGAGGAAAGTGCAGGGATCACGGGTGGGAGCTGGATATGGGGATATTCTACTGGGTATGGGGATGGGGTTGGGATATCCCAACCCCATTCCCAGGGATATTCCTGTTTGGCGGGATATCCCCAAACAGGGATATCCCAAACCTGTTTGGGTATAAAGGGGGGATATCCCCCCTTTATACCAGATCCAAACAAGACCTTATGAGTAAAATCCTTTTGTACTCATAAGTTTTCATCCCTTGATTGAAGGAATGTGCGGTTAGGATTATAGTAGTCCCTAAAATTTATACTATTTTTTCAACAACCTAATAAACCCTAGGGGGACCACTATTATCCTAACCGCACATTCCTTCATCCAAAGTTATGAGTATAAAGGGATTTATACTCATAAGAGTATAGTAGCCCTACGCTATATATATATATATATATATATATATATATATATATATATATATATAAGGTACGACTACTATACTATCGATACCACCAAGCACTTGGTGCTATCAAATTTTTCGCCGTTACAACTATCTCTTTTATATATATATATATATATATATATATATATATATATATATATATATATATAAAGAGAAAGAGAGAGAGAGAGTGTATGGCTTATATACTTTCAAAAGCACAAGTCCAAATATGCTTGTGAATTTTTTATCATTAGATTTGTATTGAAATTTGTGCTATTTACATTTTCTTTCTCTTTCTTTAGTTGACTTTACAATAGCACAAATCTCAATACAAATTCAATGGTAAAAAATTACAAGCATAATTTCACTTGTACTTTTTAAAAATATATAAGCTCTAATATATATATATAGTCCGGCTATTATGCTATCAATAGCACAAGCACTTGGTGCTACCAAGTTTCCACTATTAGATCTACCCATTGGATCATTTCCATCCTTTAGATCATACTATTTTCTCAACCACCCACTAAACCGAAGGGACCTACTATCATCCTAACCACACATCTCCTCATTTAAGGGTAAAAAATTTAATTTTCAATGTTATGATTTGCAAATTGACAATTGGATACGTTAGACTTGATCTATAATATTTAAAAAATTTATAAAATAAATTTCATGATTTTTTAATATAATTTTTCTAGTAATTGAAAAGGCTCAAAATCAATAATTTTAATGGTTGTAATTAACCGTTTACAAATTTAACGGTATAAAAATATCTAAATCATGTACAATTTTGATAGAAATTTTTTTATACTATATATCATTATATTTTATGACAATTTTATTTTAAGCCGTTGATATTGAGTTATTTCGATCACTAGGTAAATAATATCACAAAATTATGAATTTATTTTCTAGATACTTCAAATATTTTAAATCAAGTCTAACAAAGTTGATCGTTGATTCGAAAATTCCAATATGAAAAACGACTTTAAAGTACAAAAGGCTTCTTGCTTCTAATAGCATCTCTCTTTCTCTCTCTCTCTCTCTCTCTCTCTCTCTCTCTCTCTCTCTCTCTCTCTCTCTCTCTCCCTCTCTCTCTCTCTCTCTCTCTCTCTCTCTCTCTCTCTCTCTCTATATATATATATATATAAAATTGAGTTTCTATACTTGTAAAAAATGTATAAAATTATTGGCGAATAATCTAAGTGATGAAATTAGTCAAAAAGGGTAGATCTAACGGTAGAAAACTTATAAATACTAATTGCTTGGTACTTGTACAAGTATAGTAACTAAACTCTCTCTCTCTCTCTCTCTCTCTCTCTCTCTCTATATATATATATATATTTGGAATGATATATATATATATATATATATATATATATATATATATATATATATATATATATATATATCATTCCAAATAAAATGATATGCTGATAAACACCATCTTTCAATTTCTCTTTGCATAAAATGTATTGGTAGGCCTGCACTATCTGGTTATAACAACCTGGCCCCTATCACTTAAACGTTCTCAAACTTCTCACGTATAAATATAATTAAAACTTTTATTATAAAATAACTATTAATCTTAAGTAAACCTAGACGGGCCATCCATTATAGGTGTGAGACGCTCATTTTGTATTTCATTCCAAATTAAATTAAACACATCTTAAAGTTCATAAATAAACACTTTTTATATTAATTTTTTATATTTATATTTTGAATATAAATATTAACCTAAATTTTTTAAAAAATACTAATTATTTTATATAATTTAACATAATTTTATAATAAAAAAAATTTATATTGGAGACAAATTGCAACATCATGATAGTACAAGGACTATCATAACCATGCAACCATTTTTAACCTTTTCTATTATTTTTTTTTAGAAAAAAGCGTGTCGAATTCTTACTGGGCCACGTCGGCCCAAAACTGTCTAGGGTTTCCAACCGAATCTGGCGGTGAATTAGATTACTGTTAAGTCCTCGTAACTCTCGCCAGAGACTCATGCATGCAGGACAGTGACACATTACTGTTCTCATTATAGCAGCTTAAATGTTTTGAGTTACAATTTTATAAAAATATCTGTGCATAATTTGTAGCTGTTGCTGAATAAAAGATATATTGAAATATTATTTTCTATTAACAATTTAAATTGTAAGAGAATTATAACACTGTAAAAAAAAACTATTTTTTTTAATCTATTTTTTATGATAAATTTTAAATATTGTGTGTCCATATAATACATGAAATATTTGGAATATATATATATATATATATATATATATATATATATATATATATATATATATATATATATATATATATACACATGATGTATGTAATAAAAATATAAAATCAGTACCCAACTTATCATACATATCACGTTGCAAAAAATATCTGTTTGCGATAGCTAGTGCTATGTTGTAAATTTTATGTATTGTCACAGCAATGGCACCATCATATTTGTCTATGTTGTAAATTTTATGAATTGTCACAGCAATGCCATCATATTTGTCATGGTCGTCCTGATGAGGGTGGTACGTTGTTATCACGCACATTAAGGCAACAAAATTTTTAATAGAATATAAATATTAAAATATTATTATTTGGCAGTTTAATTTTACGAAGTTTAATTATTATTTTATATTATTTAATATGATATTAAAATATACATTTTGAATTCGAGTTCTGCAAAACTCTTAATTTTTTAAAGTATAACGATTATTTCATATAATTTAATATTTTTCACGACCAATAATCTTATATTTCATTATACATATGTAAACAAGTTCTACAACATTCTGAAACTTACATATGCGGTCATAGTTAATTAGTGGAAAGGTGTAAATCACAAAGAAAATGATATAATTAGTTATGACTAAGTTTTAAATTATAAACTTTGTAAATATAAAGTCTCCTATATAGCCTGGACTTAGGCATGTTTGAGAAGTTCAATTTGGGCCTTGTTGGGCTTAGGCCCTCAAGAACACACATACACGCTTTTACCTATTATTCTTCTTTTTTTTTAATGGAAAATACTAGTTGTACACCCTTGTGGGGTGTATATCCCACACTCCACCCGATCTAATGGGTGGGGTGTTGTGAGAGGTCACTTCACAAATTGTGAAGCGACCCTTCATCATTAGATGATGGGTGTAGGATGTACACCCCAAGCTCTTTTTTAATATTTTTTTTTGGTTTGGCAATGTGAATAATTCGATGAGCATTGCGACATGTACACCCCATTTGGGGTGTACATTTTATACCCCATCCATTCAAGAGTGGGGGCTTCTCCACCCATCACTTCGAAGTGATGGATGAAATTCACCCATCCAAGAAGTGATGGGTGAAATTCAACCCACCCTTGGATGGGTGAGGTGTAAGATGTACACCCCAAATGGGGTGTACACATAGCATTTACCTAATTCGATTGAGTTCAGGAATTAAAATTTTTTGTTTGGATTAAATTATAGTTAACTGAATTCTATTCTGTTTTGTTGCTTGGTAAAAACATAACAATTTATTTCAATATAATTACTTTTTCTATTTTATTCTGGATTATATAGTAAGAAAAATATTATAACTAATTTAAGGAGGGATATTTTGAGATAATGATAACTAGCAAATAAATTTTGATCAAATTAGGACTGCAATCAAAGAATTTGGACGAGAATCATTTGCATCATGAGAAATTCCACTAAATCCTTCCGAAGGAATTAGATTCTCATTTACTTATGATACCAAATGAGGGATTTAGGAAAATTAGAATTCAAATTCCTAAGAATTCTTGAAATTGGGGCAACCAATCAGGGTCTTAATTAATTTCATATGGTTTAATTTGCCTACAAACTCTATATTTATGAGCTTTCCTGGGCAGTAAAAAACAAAAAAAAACAATAATCCAGACTCTACAGAATTAGACTATTATAATCTCAATAATACCAATCACTTAACACTATCAAATTTTCATGGTTAGAATAATAATAATTTTTTAAAATTTAGTGAGCGATTGATAAAATAGTATAATCTAAAGGCTAGAAATAATCAAAGAGAAAGATTTAATGGCAGAAAATTTTGAGAGAGAGATATGAGGCTTAGAATAATGAATGGATGAATGGCACTCCCTATCAACCCAGATAAGAATGATTATGCAAATCAACCAAGATAACATTAGGGACTGAATGATTTTTGCCAGGTGATACATAGGAACAGAGAGAATTTATTAACTAGATATCGATGCAGCATATCAAAACTGTACTTCAAATTGAACCAAATGTGTATAATTCGAAGCAGCTTCACCCTTTCACACTCATCATGAGTGCGTAAAACTACATAAAATGGTTGAAACATACATTACAAGGTGATGTTTGCAGAAACTATCTAATTATGCCCTTGATTTTACTAAGTGGAGTGCATTTTGTTGTACAACAACCAACACATCCCCATAATCACAAAGTTCCCATCAGAAACAACATGACAACAGAATAATTTTCCACTGAAAACTAACTTTATCCCTGCAACTTGTTATCAAAAGCAAAGGAACATAAGTACATGAATTCCCCCAGATGCGAAATTAACAACATGAAAAAGTTACATGAGTAAGCAAAGTTTTCCTACTAATATCAAAGGGACCACCACTACCATATTCACCTTCACATATTCTCTTCTTTACTTTTGACTTATTCTGCAAAGGAAAAGTACTCTTTAAAAAAAAAGAAGAAAAAGGTAAAGAAGCAATTGTTGAATTCATCTAACTCTCAGATGGTAGGAATACACTACCTCAGGATACTTGCGCCTTTCCTACTCTTTTTTCCACATTCATATATTCCAAGTAGACATGTTATGCCTAATAATTTCCATTCATGTATTCAATATCTTTTTCTCTGCAATTCCTTTATTCAGTTCATATATCACTCAAGATGCTTAATTCCACTTAAGTCAGTTCAGCGCTAAGTTAATTCCCAAACAGAAAGAAATTTGATTGTATGGATAAGAAAATTTATTGAAAATTAACTGAATGAGATTCGAAAGCATGTAATCAGAAGAATAACATCAATTCCCAGCAGAAACGACAATGGCAAGAAAAGTTAAAAGACTGTTTGATGTATAACTTGCAAGCACCTAAGCCGTTAAAAGTGTTAAACCATAACAAAGTTCTCTAGCACAAGTTGAAAAAAATATAATAATGGAATACCAGAAAAAGCTAAAGCCAATAAAGCATCTTGTTTTCCTTGGGAATCTACTAATCCTTTGGCTGCGTAACAAGTTAATGTAAAGTAATAATAAAATTCATGCCTGTTTGCACTTATGAAAAGCAAGAGAATATTACTTCATATGCCCTGAAATACTGACAAAGTAATAGATATATGATCATAGACTCTGTAGAGGCGGAAGAAGCAAATAGATAAAGTGAACAGAGAAGGGAATAATCATCTTGAAAGAAGAGCAATGAACGGAAATTTTGATTGAAATGAGTGTGGCATGCACAATCTAGGAGTTAAAATCGGCTAACTGAGTGTATGGTAAGACATTATGCTTCAATCAGGAACATAATCACTTAATTATACAGTAAAATAGCCAAATCATGTAAAAGTTATTAAAAAATTCTTCACGTTTCATAGCATATCAAATTTAAAACAAATCAGGTCGCTGGAAAATGATAGAAACAGCGGGGGCACAAAATATAGACAATAATTACCGGAAGCAAAAAAAAATAAAATAAGAACTATTATCTATTTAAAGGAACAACTATATTTTTAGCCACAAATTAGGAGAAAACAATTCAAGCAATAAATAGAGCAAGCACAGGACAAAATAACCATATTCTTTCAAGTCTAAAATCTTCCACTCAAGTAGACAAATATAATCAATTGACATCAGCAAACTTGATACATCAGATCTATTTTTACGTGCAAATTGATGTGAACACCAGAGATTCTAATCAAATAAAGCATAGAAATAAAATTAGCTTTCATCAAAATATGTAGTAACTACTCAGTATTGTTGTTGCCACTATCATCAAAATCATGTTGAATTGTTGACTAAACCAAAATTTCTACCAATTTTGTTAATGTAACAAGATGCAATAAGCAAGTCCTTTCACAATGTCTCTGCCTTTAATCCTGCTTTAGTGGCTTCAGCGGGGTCTAATCCTCAATGACCAAAAACTGAGATATCCTTATTATACGTTGATCCAATACCCCCACCATATGGCAACTCGCATGTCTTGCCTGTTAAGTGTATAGCAAACTCTGTTGCCATGGGATCTCTAGTCTTGTTACTACTGCTCAATACTAGATAAAATAATGTACAGAAATACTCAACAGTACAAACAATAAGACAATTACATACACAAACATTTTCACAAGTATGGAGAGAGAGAGAGAGAGAGAGAGAGAGAGATCAGGAAAGAAAATTTCTGCTATTATAAAGCACCTGCAAGTCTCGAAAAGACATTGATAATCCGCAGAGAGGAAAGAAATCAAGAAATTGAAAAAAATGAGAACTAATAAGTAGATGCACATGGGAAAATAAAACGGACACATTCTGTTCATAGGTGATCACCCCAGACTATCAAAGCCCAATTTGCTATTATGGAAACCATACCAACAAAATCTTAATAAGATCCATTCCACATGAATGCTGCACTGTTATGGAAAAAACATTGCATCCAGATCTTCTATATCTTCATAAGACAACAGAGCTACTCACAAGAAAACAAAAAATGCAGTTCAAAACAATACAACTATTTGGAAAGCTTACTCTTCCTGCATTCAGGCTGATGATCTGAAAACTCTGAACAGTTGTTACTAACTAGGCTACCACATTTTCTGTAAAAAAGAAAAACTTGTTTTTAATGCAAAGACATTGCTTTCCGTGTAGTAAAACCATGCCTAAAGAACTCGGAACATCTCAATGAAGATTCAAATATCATCATACTATATTGTGACATGCAAGTATCTACAGTACCATAAAGCCACCTTCTTATACAATAGTCAATTATATAAATGCAACTGAATACATAAAAGGGGTTTTTTTCTGATGATGTGATTCGTTTTGACAGGAACTGGTTGCAAATCAACTGCAGAAGAATCCAAACTTCATGATTAAATAGAATATAACGGCCCTGTAATCCAAGTCTTATTTTATCAAGTATTCAAAAATCATCAATAAATAATTGTCTAAATCTTACATTTATGTCTTAAACCTTATTTAAGGTTCCTTTGGCATCAAACCCAGATTGTTATGTGGATGTGATGCATTTGGCACTCATGGGAGGTTAACATCTCAAAACTGGATTTCACAGTATTGATATTAAAGTTTCAATCATTATATAGCTAGAAAAAACTAAGACAGTAGTCTTCTGGCAGTAAAATTTCTGTTCTGACTTTTGCAATGTGGTAACAAGTTTCAGTAGTTTATATGTTTTACCTTTCCTTTTTTGTAAAAATACACCTCACACTTTAATCCTTTTTCCAGGATACATTTCTTACACCTTAAGTTTAATGCATCTCAATAAGCGTGAGCCTCTGAACACCTCATGTTGTGCATCCACCTCTGCAAAAGAAACACATTTTTGGACCTTGTAACGTAAATAACGTCCAGCTAGTATGTGGCGTCTACTATGTAAATTATGCAGAATCTCCGCTCAACACATGGGTTCCAATAGTCACCTCACTTTATGTGTCTAAGACGCTCCCCATTCCGCAGCGCATCCGCCCACTTGTCAAGTGATAAAATTAATGCATTGCCAGATATATCTAGCGAAATAAGTGATATTTTCTAGTTAGGCATCTTTAATAACAAAAGTTTGTTAGAGGAATCATTGAATGCAGTGATCGAACAATAAACAAATTATATCCTTAAATAACAAAACCCTAGACATACAAGACCATAGAACAGTTTGAGCTAGAGTGCTGACGTGAAGTAACAGTAGTATTTTTAAACACTAATGCCATAACAAGAACAATACCACGAGTTGATCAGAGAATTTGCAGTTATGCAAGTTACGTATTGTAAATAGCACCAGAGTTTAAAGAGCTTTGCTTAGGAAGCAGGACTTACCAAACTTAACATAGAAACTAAGAAGAGGCAAGGGCTGCATAATTTCCTCGGAATAGTGCAAAGAAACAAATTACATATGACAAAACGACAAACTATCACAAATGGAGATGCATAGCAAACATCTTTCAGCGTAAGAAGCAAGAACAAATGAAAACAAAGCCATTAAGGAAAATAGACAGAATACACATTGTACATGTGCGAAGCAATATAGTTGCCACTTGTTAGTTTCCCATAAGAGACAGAAAGCAATGAATCATATAATAATACCCAGTGCAACTAAAACACTTTATAATGGATTCAAGACATTCTAAAATTGTGATTGCATCAAATTATTAACATAACAGTAAGAGGCCTTTGGAAATGTAAATAAATGAAGGGATTAACTAAAAAAATAAAAAAGAAATACAAAAACTCAGAAGAGTTACATCAGACTGTTCTACCAAATCTTCAGTTGAATCTGAATTTCAAAAAATAGGCAGAAATTACCCATTAGGCATAATCAGTATTTAAGCCCTCCAAGGAAAAATCCAGTATTGTGCATCCTTCCAACAACTGAAAAATCAGCAGCCCATCACGGCACAATTGTGAACAAAGTTCCCCAAATGGCGGCTGGCAATCATGCCCCACTCTGGAGGGCCCCCATTTGGGACCCATGAATTGAGCTCGATCAGGCGCCCCCCCGCCGTTCTCTGCCCTCCAATCACGATCAGCTGGTCACCACAGGCGCGAAACGCCAAACCCCACCCATTGGTAGAAACCGACCTTTCAGGCAAACCCCCTAGCGTAATCCATGTGTTGTTCTCTTTATCATACTTCCTTACCTTATTCTCAGCGTAATCTACGGAGTAGAGCTCGTTGTTCACAACGGCAACAAGCGGCGGCGAGCCAGCTACCACATTGAGACCAGCAGACATATTCTCAATCACCCGCCAAGAACCTCTTTCCAAATCGTACTCCTCGCCGCAGGTCAGAACCTGCGTATTCGAAGCCATTCCACCAATAACATAAAACTTGTCATCCATGAACACACCTGAACACATTTTTCTAGCTCGAATCATGCTAGGCAGAGTAGTCCAAGTTTTCGTTTCAGAATTATAGAGCTCGGCAGAACTTAATATAGTACCATTAGTGTTGGTCCCACCAGCTATAATGGCTTTCTCTCCAAAGCTTGCCGAACCAAATAAGCACCTCGGCGAGTTCATCACAGCTCCCATAGACCAGGTGTTTGTAAGAATACTATACCGAAGAACTACATGGTTAAACATGTCCATTCCAAAAACAAGAAGCTCTGTGCCAACTGCCAGGGATTCTTTATCGAAGGAGTTGAAGGATTCGCTACGTCCCATTATTCTCGGAATAGTATTAATCCACCGCCTGCGATAAGGATTGTAAGCCACCCATTCCAGGCCATCGCAAGAGAAGTATACCCAATGCTCGGTGATACCCATTTGCCGCCTTATTCTATAGAGCTCGCCATCCTGAACTAAGGTTCGGAAGTTATGGTTGAGGGAAGCGACCACACCGTAATACGAGCGCGAGAGGCGGAGGAGGCAGTTAACGGTGAGATCACGTCCAATCGGATTGATCAAGCAGTTTGGGTCATAGGAGATATCGCCGCCGCTCTCGTCGATATCAGGGGTGTGAGGGCGTTGAGGGGACCTCTTCCTTCTCCCCCGTCTAGAAAGCTCATCATCTTCTTCTTCTTCTTCATCCCCTGGCCGATCGAGTGGGCGTTTGCCTTTCGAGGAACCGAAGAGTTGGGAAACCATACAAGCCCACTCGGATTTGTGGTCGCAGGAGCTCAGGAAGAATCTCGCGATCGGGGACGAATTGCCCTCAAACATTAGTTGAATCCCCACAATTTGAAAACAAATGATCAAAAGTTGGCAACAAAACACCACTCAAAACCTCTCAAATCTCTCGGAGACCCAAAAGGGAAAGGGAGATTCAGCTCGGAAGGAAAAAGTAAATCCGACCCAGATCCAAAAATTCGTTTTTTTTAAAAAACTTTATTAGGTTTATGGCTCCTTCAATCGAAGGAGATCTAAGAAGCCCTGTTAAAGATCGTAACTTTTAGATCCAAAAAAAAAAACCTCTAAAAATCTATGAATCAATGACTCAACAGGCGATCAAATGGGACCTTTCGATCGATTCAAATCGATCTCACGAAGGCTTTATAAAATCGCCATGAAATCGAAGATTAAGCACCGATAGATCCTGCGATTTGCTTCGACAAATGCACGATTCAGCGAGCAGCTTCGGCCGCAATCAAACGTCAAACCATAGATCCAAATCCCTGTCAAAAGACCAAAAAACAAAAAACGGAGAAATCGTTCTCGTTCTAGGGCAAAGACGAAGGGGCAAAATGATGAGAATCTCACACAGTGCCAAGAATCGATTTGAGAACTCACCTACTGGGGCGCCTCTCTCTCTACACTACATCATCATCATCATCATCATCTTCTTCTTCTTCTTCTTCTTCTTCTTCGTCCTCTCTCTCTCTCTCTCTATCTCTCTCTCTCTTCGCTCGAAATCTAAAGCTTCAGGTCGAGCTTTTGGAGAGGGGTGGGGGGGCCATTTCGCCCTTTATCCTACTGCCCCCTCTCACAACCCCTATTTTCCTTTCCCTTTTTTTTTTTTCGCTTTTTTTTTTTTTTTTTTTTTTTCTCCGTAGTTTTAATTAAATTTTTCTAAATATATATTTTTTTCCTTTTTTGTGCTATTTCGTTTTTTTTTCTTTTAAGCTTTATCGAATATTTTAGTAAATAAAATTCCGAATAGTACATTGTACCCCACCAATGCTCGGCTGTTCAAAACTGCCCATCTCCCATTTTCTTTCTTATTTAATTCAATTTATTCTAATTTTTATTTTATTAGAAAAAAAAAAAAAAAAAAAAAAAAAAAAAAAAAAAAAAAAAACTCGAGAGGATTGGAGGAAGTCTCCGTCACGGCTCTCTCACTGGACAAAATATTTGCCTGCTCTTGGTGTATGCGTACACCTCCTGCACCGAAATTAATGCCGCAAATGTTAATTTACTAAATTCAAATTTTGCTGTATAGACCATATTTTTTTTGTTATGTGAATTACAACAATCACCCTGTGGCTAATATTTTTTATCTAATAAAAATAAATATGGCAAGTAAAATATTATAAAATTTAATTTTTAAAATAATAAGAAATTACATAATTTAAAATTTTATTATTATTATTATTATTTGATTCACAAAAATTACTATTCAAAATTAAAATAAAAGTTTATTAAATATTGCATAACACATTTAAAATGTTAAAAAAAATTTGAGAAAAAAAATATCACGCTATTACTTTATTAAGTAATCAAATAAAGTAAAATAAAAAAAATCGTATCTTAAAATACTTATTAAAGCTTCAGCTTTTTTTTATTATTATTTTTATGTGAAGTGTACAAGGTACACGTGTACGTGCGCTACAGGCAATAATTTCTCTGCGTTATAATAATTTTTTTTCTTTAATTAGTATTTAAATATTTTTTTATTCTAAAAATAAAATAAAATAAAATAAAATAAAATAAAAATAAAATGAGGGGGTAAAAATCGAGGCAGAGAGAGAATGGGGAGAATATTATAGAGCGACAGGCTGTTGCGCCGCCGGAACAGGAGTAGGCAAACAAAAAAAAAAGCCCCCACGCGCACGTGCGGGAGGGCGCACGACGCGGCCTATGCGGGGCGAATTTTTGGCGGCACTTTTTTAACCCGAGGTGATGATGAGGTTAGTTGAGTACAGCAGCGTCGCAGAGCGGAGTTTATTTACCGTAGTACCAAAACCTTCTACTATGCGCAGTTTCCTCCCGAACGAATTTTTATTGCCTGGACCTGGTCCACCACGTCAGCTACAGTCTCCGAATTTTAAGCTCAGCTGTGATAAAATATAATAAAAAATATTATATTTATTATTTTATTTTAATTTTATTTTATTTATTCATACTCTTAAGCTCAAAAAAAACTTTAATACTAAAATTAAAAGAATATATATATATATATATATATATATATATATATATATATATATAATTTTATGTTTTGAAATATATGATAGAATTTTGTATAAGATAGGTGATTTAATATAACTTTGTGATAAATAACTTAATTTGATTTGAAAAGTCAGGCATGTTAAATTATTTGATAAAATTTTAAAAAATTTAATTATCGAAATTAAAAGTTTAGAATATATTTTTAGAGATACTAAATCTCGTATAATAAAAACAATTCTTGGGTTGTCCATGGATGACATGGTGGACATGGTCTAAGCACTGATTTCGGCAAGGCTCAAAAACTAACATTTAATATGAAAAAAAAAAAGGTTTCTATTAATATATTTTTTATTATTCTTTTAAAATTATAAAGTTTAGTCTTAATCTAGCTTCTTTAAGACAATATATATATAGGAGATGTAATTGGCCTGGTAAATATCTTGTTTGGAATTAAAATTACAAAGAAAAAAAGAAAAAACTTCTTGCAAATTAAGGAGTGTATGAGCATGCATAAAATAACTAAAGAAGCTTTGGATCCATCATCTAGAAAATTTTCTATTTAATTAAGTTTTCTGAGTAAATGCTAATTTATTTATTTTTTATTAAATCATTCTAGTAGAAGGATAATTTTTAAACTAAAGCATGTAAGTTTTAATTAGAGTTAATTTCATATAATTTTTTGTAAATATATCGAATATATTCTTACAATTGTAGATATATTCGATATATTTGTAAGAATATATAGTTCTGGCGGAAGAAATTAATCGAATATAATAAATATATTTTTATAAAGTTTAATTTTTTATATTTATTTTTAAAAAAAAATTAAATTATATATATATATATATATATATATATTTCTACGATCAGAACAATATAGTTAACTATAGATTAAATATTTAAATTTAGTTAGTGAATGAGATAAATTTATTATTTTATCATTTCAAATATTATATTTAACTATAGATATATATTTTAGCAGTTAAGATTTTTAGAAGGATATATTTGTAAAAACAAGATTGATATTTTATTTATATTCTGTTAAAACATAAATACTAAGTTAACGATGGACATAAATAAATAACGTATAATTTTTTAAAAAATAAATATAAAAAATTAAACTTTGTAATAATATATATATTTACAAAACTGTATGAAATTAACTCTTTTAATTAAACCATTTTTACCTTTGAAAAGTTATTTAAAAAGTAAGGCCAAATATACATAAATCGAAAACAATATATTTCGTTCGACACCCCATTGGGCGCATATATATAGCATTTTACATAAAATAAAGCAATGAGTCACACCTCTAAGGCTAGTTTCATGTTAGTGATCAAAAGTTTGCAAAAAGATTAATTAAGCGAGAATAAGTCACTTAAACCGAAACTGGGGAATTTAATAGCTTTTAAAATGTACCTTAACTCTCTTTGTTCTGTAGCCAATAAAGAGGAAGGAGAAAATAAGAGTTTCCCACACGGTTTCCTGTTGGTGAGATGCGTATGTTTTTGTCTTATTTATCCACAGTTTCCCTTCATATACGCACTTTGTATTGACCCTTAAATAGAGGAGTTATTTTTTAGGCATGGATTATTTCTCAAATATTATATAAACTTTGTGTACTTGAGTCAATTAATTAGATATCATTTGGGTTTATTTTATTTACTAGGAAGATATATAAATATATGGGCATTATTTTCTATATTGTTTATCCCAAAATTCTAACATGATTGTAGTGGGAGAAAAAAAAAATGGTGGTAAACACCATGCTTATAGCTTGAATGTCATGTTCAATGTATAATTAATTTGGAAGGAATTAATTATAGAATTGTACCACCTTTGTATCGAGAAATTATTTATTTACTGTTTTTTTACGAATACATACATATCCAAATGCGCATTTAATTTTTGCACGCAGGTAACATACTATCTTTCTCTCAATATAAAAAAAAAAAAAAAAAAAAAAAAAAAAAGACTTTTGCATGCACGAATTGAAAGTTTAATTGAAAACTTACTAATAATAAAAATATATATCTACCAACTGAGTAAATGAGTGATGGTGAGAGAGGCGATGTTGCTTTCGCCAATTTAGGTGTAGTAGCAAAGGAGAAAGTGACAAAGAAGAGATCATACTTTTCAATGCAATGCCATATTATCTAATGTATTTCACATGCTAACTTAGTATTAATTTTGTATCGCATGCTTTATTTATGTTATTTATTATTAGATTGAGGCCGCTCTGTGCACGCAAACGTCTTATGTCAGATACGTGGCTACAGCTCAAGAAGGGCATAATTTATTTTTAAAATTTCCAGCCACAATTCTACTTGTTGTACGATCACTTATAGTCGACAGTTATTTTCAACAGCCCACGGGGAAAAAAAAAACGAAAAAAGAAAAGAGAGAGAGAGAAGAGGAAACTTTGTATTGTCCCTTTCCTTATCTATTCTACCTCTCCTTTTTTTTTTTTTTTTTTTTTTCGTTTACTAATTCTCATGATGGATTGGATCCAGCTCCTACTATGGTGGTGTGGTCCCAATCACCAACATAAATCAAAAAATGACGTCCCAATCGAATGACTACGATTGGCCGATTAGGCCGGAGGAATATGAACTGTCAAATATCATGAATTACAAATCGATGACTCACATCCATTACCCTACAGCGAGGTGGAACATGGGAGCTTCAGTGCCGAGAATAATCAGAATCGTGCTTCATCACTTAAAAGACGTACGTATTTTCATTTGCCGACTACTGTATTACTTTTGACTAGATAAAAGAGACGTGTCGAACTTAATGATTCACGCATTCAAATGCGCCGTAGGATCTTAGCCGTCGAGATCGAGTCAAATGATAGGTCTAGTTTGGTAGGTTGTCCAAAATATATGATGGGAATTTGAGATGTGTGACAGTAACTGCATTCATGTATTTGATTGGGTGTTTATGTTTTTCATTTTTGGGCTGCGACGAAGAAATTTCAATAATGTGACCGTTGAAACGACGGTTTCATTTTCAGGACCACTCTTGTACCTTTTCCAACGGCTGAGTTATTTTATATTCTATGTCCATAAAATACATAAATAAATAATTATGATTGAATTTTTATTGATATAAATTTGATTAATTTTAAAATTTTGATTTGCTTTAATAATCACAAATTGATCCATAAATATTATTTTCTTTGCTTTGTTAAAAAGGTATATATATATATATATATATATATATATATATATATATATATATATATATATATATATAAACAGTGGACTACTATATTTTTATAAATATAAATCATTTTGTACTCATAAATTTTCGACCCTTGGATTAAAGAATGTGCTGTTAGAATTATAATAGTCCTTTAGGTTTTATACAATTTCACCAACAATCTACTAAATCGTAGAAAATCACTATAATCCTAACCGCACATCCCTTCATCTAAGGGCGAAAAAGTTATGAGTACAAAAAATTCTATACTCATAAGAGTATAGTAGTTCTACGCTATATATATATATATATATATATATATATATATAGAGAGAGAGAGAGAGAGAGAGAGAGAGAGAGAGAGAGAGAGAGAGAACTAGGCTATTATGCTATCGATAATATCAAGTCATTGGTGCTATTAAATTTTTAATCCTTGATTAAGGGATGTACGGTTAGGATGATAGTGCTCCTCTATGATTTAGTGAGTGGTTGGTTGAATAGTATAATTCAAATAATAAAAATAATCAAAGAGATAGATCTAACGGTAAAAGAATTAGTAGCACTAATTATTTGGTACTATCGATAACATTCCAGCCGATATATATATATATATATATATATATATATATATATATATATATATATATATATATATATATATATATATATATATATATATATATATATCACGACAACAAAATTATACTATAGCGATATTTTTAAGTGTTTCTAAAATTTTAAAAAAATATCGCTAGCAAAAATACCGACACTTATTATTAATTAATGTCTCTATATGTGCCGTCGTTAGGGTGTATAGCGACACATTTTTATAATGTGTCAAAAAAATATGTCCCTTAATTTTGAATATAAATGGAATATAGATAGAATATTTATACAAAAATATCGCAAAAATGTGTCCCTAGCTATAGTCTAATTTTGTTGTTGTGTATGTGTGTGTGTGTGTATATATATATATATATATATATATATATATATATATATATATATATATATATATATATATATATATATCAAAGTTTTCTCAGAAAATTTAAAAATACTAGAACTAGAAAGTTGGTAGTCAAAATTGTTAACCTTTCCATATTTGCACGTATATATCTCAAATTTTTGAAAACACGATGCCTTCTATGATCGATGCATTCGTTCAATTTATCAAGTTAAAAGTTAATTGGTCTTTGATCTTGAGTAAGTAATTAATTGTTTTAATGTTGAGACAAATATAAGAGCATGCAAGTATACATGTATTCTTCATATATTTGAATAATAACAACATGAATGAACACTTAATTTTGATATATATA
Organism: Tillandsia fasciculata; assembly: GCA_029168755.2. Lineage (NCBI taxonomy): Eukaryota > Viridiplantae > Streptophyta > Magnoliopsida > Poales > Bromeliaceae > Tillandsia > Tillandsia fasciculata. The sequence goes on along the minus strand of CM054944.1, from coordinate 22,349,361 downwards.
TATATATATATATATATATATATATATATATATATATATATATATATAGTATTGAGGTCTTATGCTTGTAAAAGTATTAAGTCATTGATGCTTACAAATTTGCAGTCTTTGGATAAAAAGATGTGTGGTTAATTGGGATGATAGTGAACCCCTTAAATTAAGTGAGTGGTTGGTGGAATAGAATGATTTGAGAGATGAAATTAGTTAAAAGGATATATTTAAAAATAGAAAACTTACAAGCACAAATTACTTGGATTTATACAAGTATAGTAACAGGACTCTATATATGTATATATACTTAAAAATACATTTTAAAATAAATTTTTTATGTTCTTTAAGTCATTTTATTTTAATTGATTTTGCCAGATTAATTTGTTGTCTTATATTTCCAATTCTTTTTAACATTGGCTATAGTTGTTCCATACAAGCTTAAGCTATATATATAATTTGTCAATAAATGAAAAACAAATTATCTATATATTAAGGTGGTAAAGCAACTTGTAAGCATCATCTCCATAATTGAGAAGTTTGGTGAGACATAACTTTGTGCATCAATTCCACATAATATTTTAATTAATATTGTAATTAATAAAAGCTTACCCTAATTGCGACTACTCCTACCATAATCTTAGATTAATTATTTGTGGAAGTAAGAGTAATTGTCCTAAAAGGACGTGCACGTCATAATCATCTTTTTAATAAAGGAGATGCCTCTCTTAATGAAGAGTTCTCTCTTATTCTGAACTAAAATAACTTTAAGAATATATATATATATATAAAATAGAGAAATTTTGTTTATAAAATATATGTACTATATAGAGATATACAATAGTAATCAAATTAAACATTGCTATCCAGTATAATAGCTTATTAAAAAAACATATATCGATAATATGGTCTCATCAAATTGGCTAGTATAATATGATTGGCTTTTTAGTGACCCATTACAAACTCGCTGTTAAATAAGGAAAGCTTTGTTAGGAAGCAAGATAAGTTAAAACTCCACACAATTTGAGAATAATTCCAAAGGAGAGAACTTTTTCGGGTCGCGTTGGAAAGGTTGGAACAAACGATGAATACGAAAATTTGAAAAGGACACACTACTATAGAGACAATTACGTTCACGCATGCTTTTCTACACCATAACATGACACCAAGCCCTAAAGTACTAAAGTAAGAGGCACGTACAAAAGCAACTCAAATCAAAGTGATGATAAAACCCCAAGAGGAGTTTCTCTGTCCTCATATATAATTAAGTTGCCATCGAACAGAAACAAGATTAAGCCCTAAATTACACTTCTGATTTTTACAAAAGTTTTAATATAAAAGTTGCTACTATATATTTCTTTCAATAACAATCAACTTAAAGTTAACATAGTTATACATATACGTTCAAATCCAAACCGTAGGCAGATTTTTAAATCTCAAAAGTAAAATCTCTACGCTAAGATAACCTTATGCGGGCTGATTTAAAACTTTTGACCGCGACTTTTCATGTCGATAAAGGAACTGTAGGTGAGGACGCGGTGATCAAAAGATCTAGTCAATTATGCAAACTAAGAGAGCAACCTATGGAAGGTACAGAACCACACAACAACATTGTGCCCATGACCAATTGATAATAAGCTAGTGTTTTTCACATGTGACAACCTTTTCTTATTCTGGGGCTTGAATATAACTATTCCCACTAAGTACCCTTCTATTGAAGGATAAATTTCCTTATTTAAGCATGCGGTTAATTGTTCCTAGACGTACATATATACATGATTGTCGCTAACAACAACTTACATTACTTTCGTAGTCATTTCGCGCGTTTGGGTATAAAGTTGTTCACATGTAGTAATCCAATTTGGAATTGACAAAGAGAATAAGAATCCTGTTATTCCCATCTAAGGTACGTAATTGGTGCTCAAATAAGATGATAGCGTTGGTTGAGCTCTCGAATCAAAGTCATGTTTGAAAAGTATATAAAAAATGTATGAAAGCCGCTTCAACATTTGCTAAACTTTTAATTTTTTTATTTAAATTATTTTAATCAGCTAAATTGAAAATTTTGCTAATATTATTCTATGAGCCATACTTATATATATATATATATATATATATATTAGTTACCGTCCATCCTTATTTTAAGTTGTGACATACAATAGCACGTGTTTTGAGAGAGATATCGATTACCAAATACATAAAACAGGATTATTTTAATCTTTCACTTCAAGGATTATTAAGTAATTTTATCTCAATTTTGAGAATTTTTATTTTGGTAAATATTATAAATTTTAAAAATTTGAATTTAATGAGAGTTTTTATTTTTGGAAAGATTATAAATTTTAAATATTCTAATTTAGTTATCGTCTTAAATGGTAATATTTTAATTATTTTTATTTAATATATTGTAAATAATTTTTATTTTAGAAAATTATTTTTAGAAATTAGAATTTAGAAATCTATTAATTTTTATTATCAATTTATATTTTAAATTATAATATATGATCTCATTATTTTAAAAGATCAAATTTTACTATGTAAATTTGATTTAACTTTGCCCGTACAATTCTATATATTCTAAAAATAAATTTGAATTATATCATATATTTCTATTAAATCAAATATTTAAGCACATTGAAATTTTTTAAAATTGTAATACAAAATTAATGTTTAAATTAAAAAAACTTTTAAATTTTTTAAACAAATTAAACTCTTTAAATTAATGCCTAAATTGTAATTCTAAAACTCTTTAAATTAATGCCTAAATTATAATTCTAAATTTTTTAAATTAAAAGCTTTAAATTAATATCTAAATTATAATTCTAAATCTCTTTAAATTAAACTTTTTAAATTAATGCCTAAATTGTAATTCTAAATTTTTTTAAATTAATGCCTAAATTATAATTCTAAAACTCTTTAAATTAACGTCTAAATTGTAATTCTAAATTTTTTAAAATTAAACTCTTTAAATTAATGACTAAATTTTAATTCTAAAATTCTTTAAATTAATGCCTAAATTGTAATTTTAAAATTTTTTAAATTAATGACTAAATTAGTATATGGTATTTTAATTAAAATAAATTTTTTTTATTTTGTGATGTTTAATTACGAAAATGCTCTTTTTATAAAGTTACATATTAACTTGATAATAAATAAAATTACTTTTTTATCTCTTATTGATCAACGGTTAAAAATATTTTTATTATTTAATAAAGAAAGTACCAAACTATTTCTCTTATTCTATATATATATATATATATAGGATCCGATAGTCGATTAAATATAAACTTTAAATAACTAATTAAGCTACAATTATTCTAACAAATAGAAATAACAAATTAATCAACGAAGTAATTGCAGGGCGGATCATGAATGAATTGTCCTCCTCAATCTAATGTTACCATCTGTGATGGAATAAATTTAACAGTACTTTGGTTCTTTTGTTATTGTTAATTGGCAAAAACGTTGAGATCTCTATTTATCATTTTAAGTTGGTTACCTAATTTTTTTTATTTTTTTTTATTTTATTATTTAATTTTTTAATTTGTTTAATTTAAATCAGATAAAATCTAAGTTAGTTTTTAATATAGTGAATTTACAGTTAGTCGCATTGTATTAAATATACTAACTATACCTACAAAAATAAACGACGCAGTTAAATTTTAAAGTAAAAGTATTGTCGACTGATTCAAATTAAATAAATTGAAAGATTGAATAGTAAAATTTGAATTTTAAAAGATAGATAGTTGATTCAAAATGGTTCATAACTTTTACTTTGTCAATTTTGAAAGATTGATAGTTGATTCAAAATTGTTTGTAACTTTTACCTTGTTAATTTGATATTTCTGCAACATATACACTTAATAATAATAAGTTTATATGCTTACATAATATTAGTCTATTCTTTTTTTTTTTTTTTTTTTCTTTTTCTGATATTGGCCGTAGGTGGTAGGGTCATAAATTTATAGTAAATAATCTAAATATGCACACTAATGTATTTCATTTTATCCACCGTACCTAGAACAGCACTTAGTAAAAAATTAATAATTAGCATTCTAAGTTCTTAGTTCGAAACTAGTTAATGATTTATACTTTTAGTTAAGTTTATTTTAAAAAATATAAATTAAATTTTATTTCTTAAAAAGATGACCGAAGATCTAATATATATATATATATATATATATATATATATATATATATATATATATATATATATATATATATATATAATATTTTATTTTGAAAGATGAAGTAAAAGTCAAATCCCTGACTTATTCAACAGCATCAGGAGCAATATACTATAAATAATAGATTGCAAAATATAATTAATATAATTTGATATTAATTTCTACATGAAAGTTATGCTACGAGTTGACTTTCTTCGCGAGTAGGACAATATACAATAAATTAATATATTATATAATATAATTAATAAATTTAGTATTAAATTCTACATGAAAATTATGTTATGAGTAGACTTTCTGCTAGGACAATATACTATAAATAGATTATATAATATATAATTAATAAATTTGGTTTTAAATTCTACATAAAAATTATGTTATAAGTAGACTTTTTCTCTCAAATGTGGTAGTTATGCTCCCAGAATTCACTCATTCTATAATAATTTTATTATACCTTTCTTTCAAATGTAAAAAAATAATTGACTTAAAAACATAAATAATTGAATCAAAAAGAAGTTTACAGAGAGGGCGCTTTTAGTTCGCGTTATATAGTATTATATGTTATTTCAACATATGCAGATATTTGAGATTTATCGTGTTCGATTTAAAACAATAATGTAATATTGGATTACAATATCTAGTTCATTTTATAAATTTCAGTAATTTTTATGATAAAATATAGTTTATTTCAAAATTATACTTTTATTCAAATTTAATAATATTTTTTTATTAGATTATAGCCTAATATAATTTGCACTTGAATTTAAAATTAAAATTTGAACAAAAATATAAAATTTAATATTTTAATTTAAAATATAGATATAAATTTTAAAATTTTAAAAATCTAAAATATAAGTATAGACTAAAATTTTAAATTTAAAATATAAATTAAAATTTAAATATTCAAACTTTAATTGAAAATTAAAATTTAAAATTTAAATTTTGACACTTTAAAATTTTAAATTAAAATTTTAAAAATAACGTAGCGAAAGAGTTTGAAAGTTGGAGTGATAAAGTTATAACTTTACATAATTTGTAAGATGATTCTTCATCAATACGTAATATTTATATTATAATAATCTCGTATTATTTGTAATACTATGGTACCGATGAGATTACAGATTAAATAAATCAAATACACTAATCCTGCCGAGATAACTGGAACCAAATACAAGAGCAATTTGATTAGTCGACCACCACCACGATGTATTCTTTTATGTGATTCATCTACGTGGAGCGTAGTCGTCTCCGCGCGCGAATGGTTTTGTAAGTTAGGAGATGTTGTTGTTTTCGATAATTATTATTAGGTCGGCCGCATAATCCATCACCGGCCGGAGAGTTAGTGCGGCACGTCGCACCAAAGCGACGATGCGTCACGTCCGAGTGCGACCGCACGCCAACCGTCCCATACGTTTTAACAAACTCGCTCATCTCTTCACCCCCACAATGGAAATTTTTTATTATTAATTTCCGCATTCTCCGTTCAATGCGCCCACCGTGTCTACAAACGTAAACAACCGAGATCCGATCTATTTGGACCCGGACCCATTTGCTTGGGCCTCACCAATTAATTCATTCGGGCTCGGACCCATTTGGGTCCGTAGAAATTAATCTGTGGTAACTTGTGCTTTTCAGTTCGGTTGTGACTACTGCTAGAAAGATAAAACCTGACGCTCTCAGCTGTGGTACGAGTTGGAGATATGATTTTGATATTTACAAGTAAAAGAAAGCTATTCGAGATTGTGCAATTCAGGCAAGTTGTGCGTTTCGTTCATATATTTTCAAAAATTAGCTTAACTGATAATATTACGCCAGAGACGACGATAGTCGGAACGTATAATGGGCAAAGTTTCGACGACTGATAACTAAAAGTAAAGGAGAGTTCAAATTTGAGATCTAATAGTCTTAGTCAACATTGTCGTTACATCTTTTCATGCTAGACCTTTTCCATTAATCATCAACGTGGAGTATCAAATTAGAACACCACACATTAGTGACAAAGGAAGAGAGCTGGAAAGAGGGGGAAAGTAATTAAGCTTGTAGAAAGGAATCCTTCTAGAGAAAGAGAGAGGGAAAAAAAAAAAAAAAAAAAAAAAAAAAAATGGTGGCTTTAATTTCCACTTGGAGACCATCTCCAGATGGGATTTTGAGCTTTTGAAACAAGAGCTGAATCTGGTACCATATGCTAGCTGCTTTTTGAAGAAGCATATGCCATATTGCTCCTTTAATTAGGCTTTGGATAAAAGTTTTTTTTGATTAGGGAATTTGTACACTGGAATTTAACAGCTACTAACCTATTTTTTTTTAAAGTATTCTAACTGCCATATGTCATGGATGTTGACATCAATGTGGAATCTACAAAACTACAAGCTAAGTTTGGTTGCATTCTTGTGGCACCAATGAAAGTAGCAGGTGCTCATATTTGTCCTTTTATACCATCATGATGCTTCAACACGTAGCTAAGAGATTTGCTTCAGTTAAAAAATCTCCACAATTACCACAAAATAACTTAATTGTATCTTTGATTGCATAGTAGATTGTTAACTTTGATCCAATTATAATGTGTAGTACTATAGGATAAAATGTTGTTAGAATAGTACTATTTCCGCAAATAGAAGCATAAAATTAGAGCTTATATATATATATATATATATATATATATATATATATATATATATATATATATATATATATCTTTTATTGATGAGTGGGAGAGAGGGAAAAGAAAAGAAAAAAGAAAAAATGAAAAGATAAGAGATACTAAATGGGCATTTAATTACCCCTTAACGGGGCCGAGCCCAAGTCAAAATTTAAGAATTATTTTCGGGTTCGGAGGAACATGGGCTGGATCAATAAGTTTATTGGATCGAGTTGGGCCAAGTCCGACGCGGCCCGTCAGATGCACCCGGTATTTACGTAGCCCGTGAACCGCAAATCCGTTAACCAATAGGGGAGAATTTAGTAAGAAACTGTACGGTATAGATTGAATCAGGACGTAGCATGGTGGGTGTACGCGTGTTTGGATGCACATGGTTCACGGAGAATGGTGCATCGTCTCTTTTACTCGTCCTTTTCGCCTCTCTCCCTCTTCTTTTTTTTTTTTTTTCTTTTTTTTTTTTGTTTTTCCCATAAAATTTTCCCTTAGAATCACCGCAATCGATCGCAACTGATGCTAGGGTTTCCTTTTATGGAGCTCTAAATCATAGTTGTTGTAATGTATCTGTTTTCGAATTGATTGGTATGAAACCCTAAAATTTCTCTTTGGTTATCCAATGGATGCAATTATTGTGTTTTTTGTGTTCGATAAGTTGATTGTCATCTATATCGCTAGGATCTTCTACTTCTTTTTTTTTAAAAAAAAAAATTTGATGAAAGCACTTAATTTAGCAAGTTTAGCTCAAGCATACTACAAAGGTTCAGTTGATTTGTTAGTTATAGTTGGTTTAATTGAAAATGTTATGAAGTAAGGGAGGTATCTGAATTGCATAAATTGTTGATATGGTTTTGGCAAAAATAGATTTTGTGGGAACTTTGTTAAAAATTTTACAGTGTTCTTTTTTTTTTTTTTTTTTTTTATGCTCACCTTTCATGAGTTCATTAAAGGATGGGAAAAAGTTGGGGGGGGGGGGGAACGAATATGATTGCTGTAACTTCAAAGTTTGTTTTATTTAAAATTGTCAAATGCATCTTATCATTTTGTCCATTTCAGCTTGCCGACTGCATTGCCTATTCAATCTTCATGTGCTTATGAGTAATACTTCCGCGTTTTATTTTGCTGTTACTGTTGAATTCTTATGTTATATTGTCGGTTGATTATCGAATTTCTGCTTTAACAAGGCGGTGGACGGAACCACAAACAAACAAACAAAAAAACAAACTAGAGTCCTAAAGTATATTGTCCTCCTAATCTATGACATTCAACGGTCTAATCTCAAAATGCTGGATCATTTTGGTAGTTATTTCTACATGGGTACCACTAAAGCATGTGCACTGTAGTGTCAGTTCAGCTTTAATTAGTATCGGTTGCAATGACACCGCGAACCCCTCTCAGCATCGACAATCAATAGCCGCACACACGCGCTTACACGAAAAGTTCGAAACTATCATTTGGATTTTGTAATTTTTTTCTATGTATCCATTGCAAAATTATCTTGCACGCAGGCTTAACATGAAGTGTTTTACACATAACGTAGGAAGGCACAATTGAACTACTTAGATCCTGTTGCTTATCTGAATGCTCCATCCTTCAGATCATGCCAAATTGTTTGCTGGAACCTTAGTACACTTTCTAGATCATATCTGTTCCTGGCCACCTAAATCAACCTCAATGTTGGGTACGAATCTTGTTGGCACGCAGATAGAAATAGGACCAGACTAATTATCACATTTTCCGGAAAACAAGTTTATGACCTCAATTTATCAGAAGGGATGGATCCTTGATGCCAACATGTGCAATATCTTGTGTTCCAACCTCCTCTCTGCCCAACTCCCTCCCCAAATCCTTTTATCCCTGTTCGACAATTTTCACTAAATTAAATATCATACAAAACATGTGGGTCACGTTAGCACTTAGACATAGACAATTTGAAGTCCTTTTGTTCAATAAGATGATGCACCGACTTTGTCTAAATTCCAAAAATTATAATCGAAGGTATTGCGACCAGAGACATTGAGGGGCCTGTACCTTTATCATCCTTCTAAATTCCACAGTGAGCTTTTACATAGTCAAACTATGTTCAAATACAGAAGTAGGTGCTCCTATCTTAGGCTACATGCTGAACATTAGTTACTGTCAGCTTGTTTTATATGAGCTAGAACGGTTCGTTGTATATTTTGGCCCTTGTGTACACTTAGTATACGTAGAACCACATGTATATTTTTATCTAAATCATTCAGAGACTATGTTCTTTTTACTGCACATCAGATGTTCCGAAGTATCGCACCCTGTACTAGGCATTTATAATTGTTATGAACCAGAGCTCCCTAGTTTATGATCTGCATAGGTGAAAAGCCCTTTGCAAATGCTAATATTAAATGGTCAATTTAAGGTACTCGAGTCTAAAGGTTTCTGTTATGGGTGCAAAAGCGTCTAATTCATTCATTGTTTTTAAAATCTCCAAAAAAGATTAAGCTTCCACAGGATGATATAACTTGTAAATTAGTACAATGGTATCATAAATGTAGTCAGCGCGAAGTGCATGAAGTTGCTTTTATCATTAAAGCTTTAGTATAGTTAGGAAGTCGGCGCTCGCTGTAACCCAGATGGACTGAATCATATGGCCCAGAAAGGTGGTATTTCTTCTTGCCATCCAACACTGCCTCATCATACTTGAAGTGGACTTAGATATCAAAAACTCAGGTCTTTCACTTCAAACTATGGATCTCATCATTATTGCTGCTCAATCCAACTTCATGCTTTGAAAGGTACCTTTTCCGACTTTGATGAGAGCCGCAAACAATGCATAAACAGATCATAAATATGGTGGTACAGCAGTCCTGAATCGCATGCATGTGATTCCTTATTTGTTGCGTGGACGGTATCTGGCAGAGTTGTCATATTATAAAGATAGTGCATGTGATTTCCTGTTTGTTTAGAGTGGAAAATCTACTTGAGTCATTATTTTATAAGATTATGCATGTGATGCCTTACTTCTCCATTGCTGGACTAAAGAGCATAGGGTAAAATGAATGGATAGTCCCTGTAATATAACATTCAGTAGCGCTTTCATCCCTATACATTGAAAGCTAATTGAGACCATATGTTGAACCTTTGTTTTTTTATTGTCAGGGACTAAAATTTTTAAGTGACTATGCAAGCATTTTACCCTATGAGCATATTTGATCCTTCTTTGATTGTTAAATCCAGCGAGTATTGGTCCTTATTAGCCTAAGCATGCAGGATCCAGGATTAAATAAACAATGCAGGCTCTGACATCTTGTACGGAACGCGCTATCTTTTCGATCGAGCTCATGTGCCCCGCGATGCACGCTGCACCGTGAAATCAATAAAGAATCGTTTCATTTTGTATGATATTTGCGATTGCTGACACTAGTTGATTGTAATTTGTACTCATTGTCGTCTATTATCTTAGATTCTTGTACTCACTCCCATAACTAAACAATAATTTATACTATAAATGAGTATCAAAATGTGAGTTGTTATGCTTGGTGTCACTTGATTGGCCAAAGCACACTATAATAACCTTTATATAAAAACCTTACAGAATAACAAGTTTATCCATTGTATAGTAATGAGCATCTAACCTTCTTTTAATTTTAACTTGTATCAGGGTGCCGTGGTTATTATATTCAAGCTACAAAAAGAATTAAGGTCTAGAGGTACGTATAATTATCACTACCTTTCTGAGTATCTATGCTGTGATTGGTTGGCTATATATCTTAAGTATTCGCTGATGAAGGTACTTTCCCATCAGTTTTATCATTGGGTGCATATAGTGAGAGTGGGAGAACACATCTACGGTAATCATATTTGTTTTGACGTGTATTTCAGCGGACTAAATTTATTGAAATAGAGAAACTGTTTTAAAAGTCCGATGAACTATACCATACCAGAATAGTGAAAAAAGAAAAACCGACATTGTTTTTTGACGTTTCCTCTATAGTATGGCAAGTGTATAGAATTGTGTACAAAATATGAACATCATCAACTGTGCCTTAATAAAATCAGTGATTAATTGTCGATACCCCCGAGATTTAGCCGCGTGTAGCATACTGCATCATTCGGATTGTACCGAGATCAGTTGAAGAGTTGCCAAAGAGGCCGGCCTATCGATGACCGAGCCAGTTTGATCCCTTTATACTTACCTCACCCAACGAGCGAAGTCGCCGAAGCGAGTCTAACAAAGAGTGATCTTTTAACGCAACTACGCATCCTTACGAATACTGCAGTGGTTGGTAGGTTCCTTGAATTTCTTCTTTCCCAATCATATCGCAATCGTATCTCGTACTTGTTGTTGCTGTTGTTGTGGTTGTGGTTGTTGTTGTTTTTTTTTTTTTTTTTTTAGTCTACTATCCGTTTCGTTTATTTTTTAAATAAACTTGGCTGGAAATGTGAAGCAACTAGATTTCGAACTAGAATATCGGATATCAATTATCAATTTTTTTACCATTTGCGCACTAGAGACGGAGGTTATTGGCTCGTGTGGGCTGTGGAGAACTTGAGTTGATCTGAGTGGGTTGTGTTGCGTTGACTGGTCAACGTTTTGTGACTCTTCTTCTTATGTTTTTTTTTATTATTTTTGTCTACCTTATTTGAGCTTTCGATGGATCAATTACAGTGTGAGAGCGTACAGGAAATTTTATATATATATATATATATATATATATATATATATATATATATATGAAGCACTAACTTAATTAAGACCTTTTAGAGCAAATAAAAACTATTGTAAATACATGCGTGTAAGTATCATGCATGGTATTAATTAACTTAATTAGCACTGATCATGTGGTAAGTATCAATCTATGTCTACATATTATTTTTTTTTATTTTTTGTCACTTGCCAATATTTTTTTCATTTGAAATTATTAAGCGGCTCAAGTTGTGCACATATTTTTCTTTCTTTGTTTGAACCGAATTGTTTATTATGTGTTTTTCTTTTTGTTTGATTGAACTGAACCGGATTATATGCGGAACTGGCTCAAGTTCTGCACATATTTTTCTCTTTCTTTGCTTGAGCCGAACCGACTCAAATCCTCCGCATCTTTTTTTTCTTTCTTTACTTAAACTAAATTAGATCACACCTGCTACATATTACTTTCTTTACTTGAACCAAATTGGATTACACCTATAAACTATATTTTCTTTTTTTTTTATTTGAACCGAACTGGCTCAATTGCTCTATATGTTTTCATTTTTCTTTGCTTGAGTCGAACCTCGCTTCTTCCTCTTCCTTTTTTTTGTTTGAATCGAACCACCGCCTTTTAGCCATTTTTTTTTATTTGAATTGAAATACTGTCTTTTCGTCTTTCCTTTTTTGTTTGAATCGAATCGCTGACTCTTACTCTTCCCTGGGCTAATATATTTCTTACCCTTTTTTATTTTTTATTTTTTAAATTCTAAATACTATGCAACTTTCTCAATGGCTAGTCTAGAAACTAAAAAAAATTACACAAAACAATGTGAAATACCAAATTTTGAAAACTTTTAAGTTTCACGACTTAGTAAAATTAGAAAAAACTAAATCAGTTTATTAAAATATCAATTTTAGTTCTTATTTCGGTTTGATAAGTTCACATTTCATACTCACAATTTGATTTCACTTTAATTTTTGATATGTGAATTTCAATATCTTCAGTGTGTCTTTTATTATTTATTATCTTTTATTTTCAATATTTTAAATATTTTTTTAGAATATTTATGTAATAATTTTTTTTATATAGTTCATTCTTTTTTTTTTTTTTCAGTTTCTTCTATTGTAATTTCATTAAATTTTTTATATTTGTATTATTAAATATAATCAAATATAATTATATTTTTCTAATACTACAATAAAACTTTGCTATAGCGATATTTTTAAGTGTTTCTAAAATCTAAAAAAAAAAATGCTGGAAAAAATACCGACACTTATTATTAGTGTCGTTATATGTGCAGTCGGTAGGGTGTATAGCGACACATTACTGTAATGTGTTTCAAAAACGTGTCCCGATAAACTAATTTTGAATACAGATGAAATATAAATTTGATATTTATAAAAAAAATGTCGTAAAAATATATTACTATAATCTAATTTTATTGTAGTGTAAATTCTTCTTTATATTTATATTTGCTTATTTAATCTGTAAATTTTTATTAAAAAAATTTTATTCACTGTATCAAGTGGGTTTCTACACGATTATATCATGAACTCACTGCCAGTACATGTGTAGCAATGACATTTTTCCTCAAATTAAATAGGATTTTAATCAACATGGTTAATTCAGGGGAGAATAGATGCATTAAGTTATTATACATAGCCCATTAATTAATTCTACTGAAATTAAGAGGCCGAGTTGGTGATGCTTTAAATGCATGGGCATGTGGAAGAGAGGGTAAGTATACATGTATAGTGCTCGGCATGTGAGGCATGCCACATTACATTATGAACACCAGGAGACATGGGCCGTGGGTAGCAAATGAGGAGATAAAGAGTAGTCGATATCATGCAACTGCTCATCCCCAACTACAGTACTCATACGTATTTATAACGCCTCATACATATTAACTTTTACCCTTATTAATTTGTAGCATCTTTCATTTCTCTTCCCTTGGTAATTAGTACTATATCTGCGTACTATATACACACTTAATGGTACCTGTGCCTGCTGGTTTTGCTTACTTTTCCCCTCGATCTCATCACGAGCATAACTGGAGTTTTTACAAAAGTATTTTTAAATTAAGCTCTATATTAATGCATGTTTCATTTCGAAAATTAAACTTTGGTGCCATACAAGTAAGGCACAATATAGTTTCAAGGCAATGCTTCTATATTTTTTATCTTTGAATGGATGTCGTTCGACTTAGATTTAAGTTTTATTTAGTTATAACATAAAATAATATGTTATTTTAAAAGAGATACTGTAATTATCTGGTACTTCAAATAAAAGTATTTTGATATTTTAATTTAGAAGTAATTAAATAATTTTACTTCTACTATATATTATCTAATTTAACATCTATATTCTCTCTTTATTATTATTATTTTTTTAATCTCTCCATCTTTCCTCTTCTCGGGCCATAAATATCTCAGTATTTTCTCTCTCTCTTTACTCTCCCTTAAAAAAAAAAAAAAAAAAAAAAAAAAAAAAAAAAAAAAACTCTTTTCTCTTCGTGCAACAAAAAAAATTTCTCTTGACGATGTAATATTTGAAATGTGTCTTATGCAGCATTGGCACGATCAGGACCTTCTAAAGGATACTCTATAAGTGCTCAGTGGTAATTCTAAATTTATCGATCATAATTACACCAATAACCGCTTCGTCTATAATAAAACTGTAAATAAATTCAAAAAAATAATATTTTTAATTCTATAATTTTTTAAATTAATATCTAAATTAGTACAAAATTAATATCTAAATTTGCAAAAGAAATATCAATCAATTTTTTTAAAAAAATTGTAATATTTAATTACAGAAATACTCCAACATGAAGTTAATTATTAATCTTTTAAAAAATAAAAATGACACTTTTATTTTTTATTGATCAACAATTAATTTTTTTTTATAAAATTAAGTATCCAATTATTTCTCTAATTTCAAATATAATTTAGTTTCAGCAGCATACTTAAAAGTTTCATTTTAACCATTTTTAACAAACCAAATATTTATTTTACTGTATAAATAAGTTGTTTCAGATCTACCAGTAGTGCATGTCAACCATGCCAACAACAATAATTGTATTTAACTTTTGTCTCCTTAGCAATGGTAATTAACTAAAAATTGCTCTTGCTTTTCCCATCTTTTATTATTATTATTATTATTATTATTGTTATTTCTTGTGGAGACTGGAGATTCGATTTTCTAGTCCAAGATTTTCTGACCTGCTTGTTTTCGTCAGCGAATGACTTTGTAACGCAACTGTTACATGTGAATATGCATCACTTGTATATAAATATAAAAAATAATATATAAAGAGAGAATTTGATTATTATATTATTAATAATATTAATTAAGTATTTACTATTATTAAATTTTTTATTATTAAATTTATCAGTTAACTATTTTTATCTTTAAATTATATTATTTTATCGACCACTCATTAAATTTTAAAAATTATTATTTTTCTAGCCACATATTCGTAAATCTACGGACTGAAAATTTATAAACATCAATTATTTAGTACTTTTAAAAATATAGAAGCTCAATATATATATATATATATATATATATATATATATATATATATATATATATATATATATATATATTTGAGTTGAAATGCTATCGGTGGCAAACAGATTTCGTTGCCACCAATTTATTTTCAATGATTGAGCTTCCAAATCAACGATCGACACCGTTAAATATGATCTAAACCATCAAAACTATCTGAAAATTAAATTTCATACTTTTTCGATATTTTTTTCTTATCCATCAAGTGAACACGAAAATAAACGGCTGAAAATGAATATTCTTCCAAAAGTGATGATAGGAGTTTTGTAATCAAGATCAAGAGTATAGATTTTGTTTTAAATAGTTTTAAAAAATTTCTAATCAAAATTTAATTGATTTAAATTTTTTTACACGGTTAAACGACCAAACATCTCACATCTAGCATTAAAATTATAAATTTTGTAACCCTTTAATTATTAGACAATGGTGTCCAAAACAATTTGAAATTTGCTTTCTAGATGCTTCCAGTGATATAGATTATATTTAACAGTTCCGATCGTCGATTTGGAAGCTCCATCATCGAAATAAATCGGTAGCAATGGAGCCCGTTTACTACTGATAGTATTCCAACTCAACTCTTTCTCTCTCTCCCACTATATATATATATATATATATATATATATATATATATATATATATATATATATATATATACTATTGATAGCACAAGTTATTGGTACAATTAAGTTCCCAACTATTGGATTAAGAGATGTGCAGTTAGAATGATAGTGATTCTCTAGAATTTAGTCAGTGAATGATAGAATAGTATGATCTAAGAAATAAAAATGGTTAAAGGGATAGTCTAACGACGAAAGTTTGGTAGCATCAAGTGCTTGATACTATTAAGGCCAAATTACAGATAACCCCTATAAAATATACCGCTTTTTCACTTTGCTCCCTTGTCTTTCAAAAGCCTACATTTTACCCTCTCGTAATTACGAAATTATGCATTTACCCTCCCGCCGTCAGCATTTCGTAAGTGAACCGTCAATTTTTTAGGTGATATACCGAAAATACCCTTCAAACTCTATCCCCTCCTCATCCTTACTCTCGGGAGCTTCAAGCCGGTGCGCGACGTCGCCTTCGGGTGCGGCCACGACAACGAGGGCCTCTTCGTCGGCGCCGCGGGGCTGCTGGCCCTGGGTGGTGGCGCGCTCTCGTTCCCCTCCTAGATCTCCGCCAAGTCCTTCTCCTATTGCCTCGTGGACCACGATTCGTCCTCGGCGGTGAGGGCGCCGCTGTTGCGGAACCGTAAGATGGAGACCTTCTACTACGTGGGGCTGCGGGGGATCAGCGTAGGTGGGCAGATGCTCTCGATCCCGGGGTCCGCGTTTGCGATGGACGAGTGGGGAAGCGGCGGGGTCATCGTGGACTCGGGCACGGCTGTAACGCGGCTGTGGACCGAGGCGTACGCGGCGCTGCGGGACGCGTTCACCGCGGGGACTGCGGCGCTGCGGGACGCGTTCGCCGCGGGGACGTGGTCGAAGCTGCAGCCGCCGAGACGCCGATGTGGCGGTTCCTGCGATCGCTGAACATCGTGGAGCTCGACGACGATCGGGAGGGCGGCGGCGAAGGGAAGATTGCGCAGGTGGCGGCGGTGCAGAAGGGCAGGCTGAGCGTGCTGTGCAGCGTGCGCATCTGGGCGCTGCAGGCGTGCGGGAGCGATGGGAGGAGCTGTGGAGGGTGTGGAAGGATGGGGAAGGGGTTTACGGAAGGAGCCGGGCATTTAACCCATTGCCACCTAAGATAATTTCGTAATTACGAGGGGGCAAAATGTAGGCTTTTGAAAGATAGAAGGACAAAGTGGAAAAAAACGGTATATTATAGAAATTTTCTTTAATTTAGCTTACTATTAATAACATAGTAGTCGGACTATATATATATATTATATATTATATATATATATATATATATATATATATATATATATATATATATATATATGTAGTAAAACTTATATACTTCTAAAAATATAAACTCAATTATATTTATAAATTTTTTACTATTGAATTTGTATTGAAATCCGTGCTTTTATAGTTGGGCTTGTATTTTTAAAACTACGTAAGTTCTAATTATATATATGACGGAATATTATTGATAATATATATAAAGTAGTTGGTGCTATCAATTTTTTAACCATTGGATTAAGAAATGTGCGGTTAGGATGATAATGATCCTCTTGGGTTTAGTGCATGATTGGTTGAATAGGTAAAATCCTAAAGAGCCACTATAATTCCAACCATAGATCATTTTATTCAAGTGCTGAAAATTCGATAACACCAATTACTTGGTGCTATCGATAGTATTCCAACCGAACTATATATATATATATATTATACCAAGTATTTAATATTATTTACTTTTCGACTATTTGATGAAAAGATGTACGGTTGAAATTATAGTAATTTTTTAGAGTTTATATTATTTCACGAATAACTAACTAAATTTTAAAAAATTACTATTATTATTCTAACGTTCGTTTCTTCATCTAAAAATCGTAATTTTAATAGTACCAAATATTTGATTTTATTAATAGTATGATAATCTATATTTAAAAGTATGCATATTATAGTAATATACGTGTATGTGGGACAAATATAAATATAAAATTAATAAAGTTGTATACCTCAACAACATGGGTTGCGTGGTTTCCCCATGACACACAGGCTCCTGTGTCGTTTAATGTGGCTCTCCTATCCCCCATCGAGCACTTACTTCGTCTCCACCAACCCCACTTGTAGAGGAGATAGTGTGGCCTATCCCCTCCAACTCATTCATGATCTCCCTCTCTCTGTAATATAAAATTATTAGAATTAAAATAATATGACCGATTCTATATTCAAAGTATATATAATTAATTTATATTTTCAGATAATTTTATTTAGAATAAATAAATAAATTTTAAAATCTAGTCGTTCAATTAATTCTAAAATAATTTAAACAAAATAAATATCATGCTATTTTTCTTTTTTTATAAAATAAAAAAATTGTTTGTATATATAACAACTGATTAAGCTTTAATAGAGAAGTGGCCTATTGTTTACATGTTGTTAGAGATAGTAGAATATTTTATTATTAGAGTAGAAAATTTTGAATGTTAAGTCTTTTTAAAATATTATCTAGTCTCCGTTAAATTTTTTTCTATTTAATTAAAGTCGTTAGTGAATCAAAAAATTATACAATAATAATAATAATAAAATATAGTAAATTATTATTTTAATAATGAAGTAAATTTTAAAGAACAATGATTATTATTGTGAGCGCGCACACTCTCTTTCTCTCTCCAACCAGCACACTATTTAACTACAATACTAGCCCGCTTCTTCCTCCCAAGAGCTAGCTTGCCTTGTCTCTTTCCCTTTTAATTTCTACACCTCTTGTGTTCCTCCATTTCACTCTTACCCACTTCATATATATCTCTCTCTGTAGATCACTCATGCACTCTTTAACTTCACCTGACACCCCTCCCCACTTCTCCTTCTACTTGTCTCTCCTTCCATCCTCAACTCACCATCTCTTGTCCCTCAACATGCCCATCTGATCACTACACTGCACCATCCAGTACTCCTCCAACATAACTCCCACTTTATATCTGTCTCACTCTCTATATATCTCTCACATTATATATACCTACCTTACTGGATCCCTTCCTCTATATATAACCTCTCTCTCTCTGACTCAATCCTAGCTTGCATTCAAGTAGTAATAAGCTAGCTAGTAGTAGAACGCCGCATTCCGAATTAAGTACAGCAAACATGTCCAGCAGGAGGTCGAGATCGAGGCCGTCGAGCTCGTCCAGGATCAGCGCCGAGCAGATTAATGATCTCGTGTCCAAGTTGCAAGCGCTTCTTCCCGAAGCTCGCATCAGGAGAAACGATAGGGTAAGTAAGTTTTGAAATATAATCATTTTTCTCTAAAAACTTATGCTGCTAATAAAAAAAACTAATTATTTTGCACGTCTAGAAATTCTTGACCTCATGAACTAACTTTTGTAGGGTATTAATACGAAATAATTATTATTCTCTATAAACTTAAACTACTAAGTAAGTAGTGCTAACAAAAGTTAGTATGTAAAAACATACGATGATACAATATTTTGCTTTTACATTTTATGATCGATACATATATGTAATTAACCAAAGTTTTCGTCCTGCAGGAGTCTGCGGCTAAGGTACTGCAGGAGACTTGCAACTACATTAGAAGCTTGCATCGAGAGGTCGATGACTTGAGCGAGAGGCTCTCGGAGTTGCTCGCCACGACCGACAGTGCCCAAGCTGCGATCATCCGTAGCTTACTCATGCAGTAGATCGATCTCTATTTTGGTTGGGCATGCATAGTTTCAAACCTGGTGTTATGTTCTTGGATTTCAAGGCTAAATTTCAGTCAGAAGAAGCACCACCTCGCGCGATTTCATTTGATTGTAGCTAGTGAGACTTTGTTAGTTGGTCCGTGATGTACTAAACCTTAATTCGACCTCTTATAAGAGCTAGAGTTTTGATTCCATGCATGTTAATTAGCATATATATCGAATTGCCTCTACAATATATCATAACTCTTATTTGTGGTTTTGGACACCAAAAATGGAGTGTAAGTTGACTCGTTATTGAAGGGAGCTAGCCACATATTTACTTGTGGTCACAATTTAGATACTGGGTTACCCTTGGAATTGCATTCTTTTTTTATTAACCACCCCAAGGGTAACCCAAGCTCAAAAATATTGTAACCTTGGAACTGCACCATGAAGTGGAGAAAATTGCAAAAAAGAGTGTGCTCCATCCACTCTTTTGATAATAGTGGGGGTAGAGTTTCAAGAGAAACCGTAACATCCTGCTTTTAAGATATAGTATATATATATATATATATATATATATATATTTGGTTTTATCTCCTCTGGAGGAAGAAAATTAAGGTTCTTTTACAATATCTATAAGGGTTTCCAGATTCCAATGGGTATTACCATATTTTTTAAATTCATTACGTACTGATGCTTCGTATATTGTTGCACAAGTTAGTCATGATTTAACCAGAAATGTCAAATTTGCCTGCGACATTTGGGCCCAATAAAATACTATTCTCTAGGTATCACAATAAATACAAAATGTTTCTTCTCTATCCTTTATAGGTGCTTTGCATACTCATTATGCTATGTATACATGTACACTCTTTTTCTCAAGAAAAAGTTAGTATGCGTATTTTACGGAGTAGATAGAAATAAAATTTGAGTATAATGATTGTTGTAAATTTATTAATAATATAATTTCTTCCATACAAATTGTACTCCTTTTTAATTACTCCCGAGATTCCAGGTCTAAAACAATCAAGACATTGTTTAATTTGCACATAATTAGGTGGATTATACCAGGTTGCTGAACAAGTGCAAAACAATATCGTTTTATACCGGGTTTCCACTTTTTTAGCATGTTTTACTGTAA
>CM054944.1:22201367-22326367 GCA_029168755.2 Tillandsia fasciculata | reverse complement strand
CTTAAACCTGGTTTAAACTGGTATAAGAAAATAGATGTTTGGATTGGGGATGAAGAATAAGTGGTATAAAGTTGACTTTTATGTTTAATGACGATGTGACCTTTATTTTTATGTATATTATAAATTTGATAATTAAAGAATGTATTAAAATTTTTTAATTGTAACAAATCTTATATATTATATTTAATTAATTATTTTTTTTTAATAATTTTTTCAAAATTAAAATTTTAAAATTTATTTAAATTTTAATTTTTATTTATTTTAATTTTTAAAAAAAATTTAAGTGTGAGCAAAAAAAAAATATTTATTTTAAAATTTTAAGTAAGAGTAAAAATTTTAATTTATAAATTTATATAAATTTTAAAAAAATTATAAAAATATTGTATAAATTTTAAAATTAATATTTTTTAAAAATAAAATAAAATTTTTAGATTTATTAAAATATTAAATAAAAAAAATTAAAATTTATAAAATTAAAATTTGAAAATTTAAATATTTATTAAAATTTAAAATTTTTAATAAAAAAAAAATTCAAACGAAGTAAAAAGAAAAAAAAACAAAAAAAAAAAAAACCGAAGTATAAAAGGAAAAAAAAAAAAAATCAAGTATTATAAAAAAAAAAATGAAAAATAAAAAAATCCCCTTCCCAAGGCATTTCTGCCTTGGGAAGGGGAGAGTTGGGGGGATATTCCCCCCCCCCCCCCCCCCCCCCCCCCCACCCCAATACCCGGTATGGGGGGGGGGGGGAATATCCCCGTGTGGAGGGGATATCCCCGTTTGGATGGGATATCCCCAAACGGGGATATCCCCAAACTGTTTGGGTATAAAGGGGGGATATCCCTCTTTATACCCTTCCCAAACGGTACCTAAGGGACTGTTTTGAATTTGAGAATACAAAATATAGTTAGATCAAAAATATATATATAAAAAATTAATAAAAAATATATTATAACTAACTCATTATAATAAATATATAATATTTTCTTACTTTCCTTCAGAGTTTTTGTTGCATAACTCCTCGACCTACTGCCTGATGACTGGGTTATGTTTAGATGGGTTCAAAAATAAAATATAGTCTAATTAACCATATTATGGGATAGACCTTTTTTTTTTTATTTTTATTGTAAGATAAAATTTTCTTCATCTCTTTTATTTATTTCTCTTCCCCTAAGCAAAATAATGGCAACGAATCCTCTAGCAAACGCGATGGCGACGGCGGTAGTGACATGCGAAGAAACTTTCGCCCTTCGTCCTCCTACCCTTATCTCTCTCTCTCTCTCTCTCTCTCTCTCTCTCTCTCTCGGATATGCCAGGCTAGGGCTTCAACATGCAAGTTTAGTTTGCTGTTCGATTCGAAATAAGTTGAAAAATGATTAATTTAAAATTAATTAAAATATACAATGAGCTGAATTTTTTTTGTTCAAAAATAATTTTAAATCGAGCACAAACAGGCCTCTACTCGTTGGGCTCAAAATAATTTAAAAAATATAAAGTATAAAATATTAATATTATTAATAATATATAATTATAAAATTTTTTATTAAATATTTTAATTCAGATATGCTTTATACTTATTGCATTTTCTATATGAGCAAATATTTATAAATATTTTAAAATATAAAAATATATATAAAAAAGAAAAAAAAAAGTTGAGGCATAAACGAGCCGGCTCGAATAATTTTGAGCCAAATTTGAACATGATTTGAAATTAGCTCAAAAAATATAAAATAAAATAAAAAATTATCTCGAGCAGCTCGAAGTCGGTTCAAACATGTTTTATTCTGACTTGAAATTAATTCAAGTTTGAATTTGGCTCGAATCTAATTTGAGTCGAATTTCAACAAGACTCAGCCCGTTCGTATTTGACTCGTTAGCAACCCTATGCACGGCCACCACCTCGTCTAGTGGCCGTGCACCCTCTGTAGAGGCTTCTCACCGCCCGTTGTGATCCTTCCCACCCCGCATCTGCCACTTTCTTTCATTTTTGGATAAATATTAATCCTCCAGCGGAGACGAAGGGGGCGAGGACAACTACTTTTCCCTTACTCCCACTCCTTTCTCTCTCCACAGCGCACGCGGCCGAATCCTCTTGTGGGTGCAAGCCTCCATCTGCAGAATAATTTTATAAAAATCTTGATTACAGATCAACCTAAATCACAAAAATTAGAATCCACAAAGTATAAATGCTAATCAACTGAACTAGACAGCAACTTATGGATAGGTATAACTTTAAGATATGTCTAAATGCTGTGGCTCAAGTATCTGCACTGTTGAGCATGCACGCCCAGTCCAGTCTAGCTCATTATATAGATTCCAGATTTTGACTCAATTGTCCGATCGGGAATGAATTCTCTGCGTTGTGCCGTCACCAAACAACATTCGACTAAAAAGAAAAGAAAAAAGGGAACGAAATTATTGTGAGCCGAATAAATTCTCTGCTATTGGATATATGCTTCATCGAGATGGATCGAGGTGAGGCCCACCGCCGTAACAAGAGCTCCTTGGTTTTAGTAAAACCTTAAAATCGCCTCGATTTGCATTATCCCATTTATTTTGCTGCGCTCAATTAATATTGCGCAGTTGACAGTTTTGGTTCCATCTTTAGTTGCTTCAATAAAATCGAAACAAGACCCCAAAAAAAAAGAAAAAAATCTGATTAAAATTTACGTAGATTATTAACTGTGCAGTTATTAGTATGAAAACTTTTGCGCGGTTATATTTCGTTGCGTGTGCAAATTCACAACTGCGAGCTCTCACTTTCATCTCTTTCGTTCTCGGTCTTGTTTTACATGCTGTTTTTTACCTAAAAAGATGAACAATAATTCATTTAAGTCGGCACCCGATAAGGTGTACGTGTACAACAGGTTCCATGGTCCATAAAGTGAGTGACGATCGAACCGGTCCGAAATTGAAAAGCTTGTTCGGATGCAGAAATTAGTACTAACAACGCCATAAGTGATTGGTCCACTCAATGTATACATCCTTTTTATAGGACCCTACAGGGAGTCAAATTTGATAAAAAACACGGATTGGTACTATTTCGATCCAAACCCGGACAAGTTAAAACAGTTGATTTGGTTCGTTGCATTTCTTTCTAGCTTAGAGTGAGACTCATGGTCTAAATTCTCTTTTGGTCGTTTGTTATCTGTTATTGTCATGTTTCAGAAGTCGTTCTCGTTTGTTTCTTGTTTTTTAGAGAATGTTCATTGACTCGCACTGTCGGATCGTTGGCGCTAATCATTAATCCTAAAAGTCCGAACCGTTAGAAATACGCAACCAATTCACTTAAAGCGTACAGACACAGCGTCCACGAGTCTCGACCGAACTCAATTCATCTGGACGTTGGGTCTATTGTTGGACCTCTTACCGTTAGGTCTATTGTGTACGGCAGTGCCACTCAACTTATTAGATTCATCCAATTTAATTTATTAGTCTTCTGGATCTATTATCACGAGACAAAAAATTAAATCTATTTAATCCATAAATAAATAGCCAACACGCACAAGCGCTCAAAAAAAGATCCACCTCACGGTCTCTCCCTGCAAAGAGAGGTGCCATATGAAATGCGTAGTGTTGGCGGAAGATGGATGCAGGTCATATTCAAATTGAAGTTTGGCACTTTCGACAGTGAACACACACCTCTTTTTTTTTTTTTTTTTTTTTTTTTTTTTTTTTTTCTTTTTGTGTTTTGTGTGTTGCGGGTGGGGCGGGCTGCACTGGGGATGGAAAAATGAGTCATGCATTATTGATGTTGATATACCCTGGCTTGGCAATAGTACCGCTCTAGTGGTCATATTATTTCCACGAAAGATCACTGAATTTATGAGCTGTTTGGTACGTGTAATGGTAATTGTATGTTCATTTAAAATTAGCATTTCATAATTAGATATACTTGAATTTAATCATTTCAGTGAAGACCGTAGTTTCGATTCACCTTTTAATTATCTGCACCAAATAAATTATTTATAGATACAGTAATTTTTACTACATCTAACCAAAAATAGTTTTTTTTTTTTTTTTTTTTTTTTTTTTTTTTTTTTTTGAGAGAAAGGCAGTATGCTGCCGCTTCATTCAAGGCGAAAATGAATTTAGCAACTGGCCAGCTGGTATTTGCAGTAGAGCAGCCGGGCCAAAAAAAAAAAAAAAAAAAAAAACCGATCCAAGGCACAGAATCTGGTCCAATAGGATCGGTAGAGTCTGATTTCGGACAGGATCTCACTTAGGGTACGATTTTTATTTTCGAAAGTTTTTCTGTTCCTTTCCAGCCAAATGAACCACCACGTGGCTGCGATAGTGGTAAGAGCCCTTTTACCCAAAGCCCCTTTCTTGAGCGCGTTCGCCTCCCACAGGCTGTCAACGGCTGAGATGTTGCGGATCTCCAATTTGTTTGGCAGCAAGGTCTACAGCAGCGATTGTGCTGAGATACAGGAGACAAACAGGTGATTCGCAGTTTTCTCAGGGCCTAGGCAGATGACACAACAGCTGGACTCGCCCAGTACCAAAAATAGTTACGTGTAGTAATAACTATTTCGAACTAAATTGCATTTATAATTACATGTAACAAATTAAGCAGCCATTTAAATGACGTAATGTTTATGTATCTTACTGCATCACTACACAGAGGTAGCACAGCTCCCAGCTGGAAGAGTGTGATAAACAAATAAAAAAAATGAATGTTTCATCTGAGTCATCTATTTCTTATTGGATTCGCATTCCATTATTCTTTTTCATTAGGTATTATGCATATTATATTATAGTTAGATTTAAAATTTTTCACAGCACCTGAACTTTGCATCGATCTTTTTTTCCTTGTGAATGTTTATTTTATGTATAGCTGATTTATTTAAAATAAATGAACGAACTTAATGGCAAGCTATAATTTTCTCTCTATAAAAGAGAGTTGTAATTGACCATCTGATCCGTACTCTCACCCTTCACTCCTGGGCCCACCCCCTGTCGGCCCCCCTGGACCCGAGCCAGCTGCAAATCTCCTGGACACCCGTGGGCCCACCCGCGGGCCCCCACCTCTCAAGTGCCCTCACCCTGCAAATCTCCTGGACATCCGTGGGCCCACCCGCGGGCCCCTACCTCCCAAGTGCCCTCACCCTGCACTCCTGGGCCCACCCCCAGTCGGCCCCCATGGACCCGAGCCCGCTGCCGGCTTGGTTTGCTGCACCGGGCCGTCGCCGCTTCGGAGGGGGCCCAGCAACCCCGGGCCCACCTTGTCTGCCTCCGCTTCGCCCAGCTCTGCTGGTGGCCTGGTCTCACGGGGGAACCACCGGCCTTCCCCGGCCCACCTTGCCATCCCCCTCCTTCACCTCCAACCCCCTGCCGGTGAAGCTGGCGCGACGGAGGGCCACCATCGGAGCCCCCCTCCCCCCGCTTCGCCAAATCGGGAGCCCCCAGCCTCCTCGGGGGCCGACTTGACTACCGCCCCCCCACCCCTCTCTGCCGGTGACCACCAGGACGTTGGGTGGCTGAGCTCGCCGAGCCCCTGACCCCGCCGCTCGCCGCTCCTACGGACGCCGACTCCTCTCCTACAACGGCCGTCAGGCGGTGCCCAAGGCTGGCGAAGCTCGCTGGATCCTGTGCTCTGGACCGCGCAATAGCCCGCCGAACCCTTCTCCTGGGCGAGGGTGCGCCCGCACCCCCTTTCCCCGACCCCGCTGGCGCTGCGGCCCTCAACGCGATCATCCATAAGTCCGCCAAGTTCGGTATCAAACTCAGCGACAGGGAGGCCTGCTCCCTCCGGGACTTCTCCGGCTCCGCGTTCTGATCGGCGGGTCGCCTGTCTCTAGTTGTTAGGTGCCTTGTCTTCCTTTATGTTTCAGATCTGTACCTGGAATGTCAGAGGGCTAAATGATCCCTCGAAGCGGGCTTTGGTTAAGTCAATAGCTTGTACCCTCAAGTCTTGTATCTTCTGCTTCCAAGAAACAAAAGTTAGTGCGTTCCCGCGCTCCTTCCTCTCCTCCCTTGCTGGACCAGCCATCGATAAGTGCCTTTTTTTACCCTCCTCGGGGGCCTCGGGCGGACTCGTCACTTGCTGGAGCTCCAGGCACTTCACCTGCTCCGAGTCCATTGTGCGGGACCGCTCCCTCACCCTGCGGCTGACCCACGCTCTGACCGGTTCCTCCTTCTACCTCACCAATGTCTACGGTCCTCCCTCCTGGGATGGCAAAGAAGAATTCTACCGGGAGCTTGGTGCGCTTAAATCAGTCTGCCTCGGCCCCTGGGCAATCTGTGGGGACTTCAACCTTACGCGCTCTGCAGCTGAGAGGCAGGGTCGCCACTGCTGCAACCGCCTCACGACCTTGTTCAACAACCTGATCAACGATCTCGAGGTGGTGGACCTCCCCATCCGCAACCAATGCTTCACCTGGTCCAATATGCAGTCCCCCCCCTCCCTCGCTAAACTGGATCGCTTCTTGGTCTCAACCGACTGGGAACTAACTTTCCCCCTCTCCGCGGTCTCGACGTTGCCCAGAATTACCTCGGATCACTCTCCTCTCCTCCTCAAATCGTCTTCGATCCGGGCCCCTTGCCCCTTCAGATTCGAGAAGGTCTGGCTAACCAGGGACGATTTTGTTTCCTTGGTACCGATCTGGTGGCAAGAAACGGGGGCCAAGGCGGGAAGGCGAGGGAGCATCCTCACCTTCACCGCCAAACTCAGGCACTGTCGCAACCGCATCAAAGAGTGGCGGTCCACTAACTTCTACAACATCTGCAGAACAAAGAAGGAGACCGCGGAGGAAATACAAAGGCTGGACTCCCTTGAGGAACTCCAGTGCCTGACCCCCCTCGAGCAACTGCAGAGGACGAAACTCAGAAACAATCTTAAAGTCATCATCGAGGACGAGGAGGTTCTGTGGCGAACCAGATCCAAGCAGCACTGGCTGAAAGAAGGGGATGGAAACACGAAGTTCTTTCACGCGATGGCTAACGGCAGACATAGGACTAACCGGATCGGGACCATCACGGTCGAGGACTCCACGTTGGATAGGGAAGCGGACAAGTGCGACTACTTCTACCATAAGTTCAAGAACCGGTTCGCGCCCGACCATCTTTCGCCCACCTCGTGCGGCGACTGGAGTGACCTCTTCCCCGACAAAACCGCGCTGAGCTCGGTTAATCTCACCGCCCCCTTCACCCTTGAGGAAGTTAAAAAAGCGACATTCCAGCTATCCGGGGATAAGGCGCCCGGGCCCGACGGATTCAGCATGGCGTTCTATCAAAGGTTCTGGGACGTTATCAAGGCCGATCTCCTCAAAATTTTCGACGATCTTTATGAGGGCACCCTCGACACGGGCCCCATCGACTACACTGATATCTGCTTGATACCCAAAACGGAAGGGGCAAGCTCGGCGGACGACTTCAGGCCCATCAGCCTCCTCAACTGTGTACAGAAGATTATCTCGAAGGTCCTCACGAACAGACTACTCACCGACCTGGGGAAGATCATCTCCCCGACTCAGTCAGCCTTTATCAAGGGAAGGTTCATCCTTGACTCCTTTGTCACCGCCAGCGAAACCATCAGCTGGGGCACCAGCAAGCAAATCGACTGTGTGGGGGTCAAGGCGGACTTCGAGAAGGCATTCGACAATGTTAGCTGGAGCTTTCTCAAGCATATACTCCGCTGCCTTGGCGCCAACCAGAAATGGTGCGACTGGATTGAACAGTGCACTGTCAATGGCAAACTCGCCATCCTTGTCAACGGCACCGCCACCAAATGGTTCAAGATGAAAAGGGGGCTCCGCCAGGGAGACCCCCTCTCACCCTTTCTTTACCTGCTGGTAGCCGAAGGCCTAGCGCGTATGACTAAGAGAGCCGCTCAGAACAACTTGCTCACTGGGGTGGGGCCTTCGCGGGACACAAAAATCTCGCTCATCCAATTTGCGGACGACACCTTTTTCTTCTGCCAAGCCAAGGACAGAGAGATCCGTAACCTTCGCTCTATTTGGCTGCTCTACGAATGGGCTTCTGGACTCAAAATCAACACGTCTAAGTCGGAGCTCCTCTACCTGGGCAACGGGATCCCAAAAGGAGAACGAATTGCTGCAACCTTAAATTGCAAACTTGCCTCGCTACCGCTCAAATACCTCGGACTGCCACTGCGAAAGGGACGTATCCCAAAGGACGACTGGCTGCACATAGTCTCCAAAATTGACCGAAGGATCTCCGGATGGCAAGCCAAACTCCTCTCTTACGGAGGAAGACTCACCCTGGTCAACTCGGTGCTGTCGAATCTACCACTCTACTACTTCTCGGTTTTCAAAGCACCCGCCTGGGTGATCAAAAGAATCGACTCGCTACGCAGAGCCTTCTTCTGGAGAGGAACCAGATCCACTTCAGGGGGCAACTGCCTCGTTAGCTGGAAGACGGTCTGCAGAAGCAAAAAAGACGGGGGCCTAGGCATCCTCGACCTGGAAAGCCTCAACACCGCCCTCCTGGTCAAGTGGTGGTGGAGACTCCTTTCCACGAACGCGCCCCCCTGGGAGCCTATCATCATGACTCTCTACTACCGTCGCAGAAAATCGCTGAACGAGGGATCCTCCTTCTCGCCTCACTCCCACTGGTGGAGAAGTGTGGTCCACACCAGGGAGCTTTTCAAGTGCGCCACGACTCACTCGGTGGGAAACGGAGCCAGGACCAGCTTCTGGTCCGACATCTGGGCAGGAGTCTCGCCCCTCTCTACCCAATTTTTGGGCATCTTTCAACGGCACCGCAGCTTTACCTGACTGGTGCCAACGACGAGTTCCTATGGCGATGGACCGCCTCTGGGGTCTTTACAGTTAAGTCAATGTACCGCTTCTTGCAAGACAGCGGGGAAACAGACAACCGCTTCATCAAGCTCTGGAGCACCAAGATGCCTCTGAAGGTCAAGATCTTTGTCTGGCTACTACTACGTAAGAGGTTACTTACCAGGGACGCTCTCCAAAAAAGGAACTGGACCGGCCCCACTTGCTACGCCATGTGCCTTGGCCCTGTTGAAACAGTAGACCACTTATTCCTCTCCTGCCCCAACGCCAACTGCCTACTAGAGGCCCTCCTACCTAACAAAGCGGAGATCCGCAGCTACCAGAACGTCAGCACGTTTTGGGAGGCCAGCTCTCTCATTAGGGGGGCCCGGGGTAAAAGGACACTCGTCACTATCGCTGCCACTTGGTGGACAATCTGGCTTGAGCAGAATAGAAGGGTCTTCGACGACAAGAGCCGCACACCCCGCGCTTCCCTCGCCGACATTAGGGTTTGCCGATCGCAATGGTCTAGCCACTGTACCTAGGTCTAGGTCTGGGGCATCAACCGGGCCACTTGTGTTTCTCTTTGTTTTTCTTCCACTCTTCTTTTTTTACCCCTCTACTAACCCCTCCTCTACCTCCCGCCTCCCGGCCTTGTGGCCGGGAGGACCTCTTATGTAGCTAAGTTCATCCCCCCTATGAATGAAGCGGCAGCATGCTGCCTTTTCTCAAAAAAAAAAAATTGACCATCTGATCGATATATGATCGAATTAATTAATATACTTTATGGAAAAGTTATAAAATGTATGAACTGTAATCAGAGGCCACAAGCAATGCAATGCACTGCACTGGAAAAGATTTTATATATATCTATATAAATTGTAAGGCATTTATGGAAATTGTAAATTGTACATTGTATTTCATTTAATATGTACAAAGAATCATAATCCACAAAATTTAAATCGCTTTTATTATGGAAAAATACAAAAAAGGGTATTATTTGTTATCGGTTGGAAATCATTTAATTAAGTTCACACAGAATCCGTTAAAGAAGAATAATTATCCCAACAACTTACATTGTACATAGAAGCACTTTTAAAACTATAGAAATACTATTAATTATTCCGCTGAATTATACTACTACATACACCAATTAATTCCATGTTAATCAAAAGATTAATACGATAAGAAAACATCTTGAAAATAACTTTAAAGAGTACTAAACTATCCAAATACATTTTCTCTATCCTTCTCATTCTCTCAATTTAATACCAAGTGGTGCATTTCCTCCCTGGCATGTGTTACGCGTTGCATGTACCAAATTAAAAAGCCATAATTGACCTGTGTGAAAATAGGACCCTGAGTCACATCAAACGGATTAATCCGAATCTAATTAATTAAATCGGAGTCTAGTAGGATTAATCCGAATCTGATTAATTACGCACGCGCTCATCAGTCAAAGTGCCTTATCGTTTTATCTAATGTTATATCTATATATATATTTTTTTTATAAATTGATAAAATTAGTAAATAAATAGGAGCTTCTGAAAGAATAGAATGTAGGATTTATATGGTATATAATAAGGTGGACAGTTAACATTGCTCACCCAAGAACTTCGGGCACCTCTTCGTCCCCAACTGATAAAATTGCTACGTGCACTCCGTTCATTCATACTCCATGAACCACACCTAAATTTTGATGATAATGAATTTAGCTAAGTTATAGAATAATTTTAGTTGACTGTTTAATCTTTTAAAATTTTTTATGTAATATTGTAATTATAAATTTATTAAAATAATTAATTAGTTTAAATTTTAAATGTAAAATGTTACTGACCATCGAGCTCCAATATAACAAATTAAAGAATTGAATAGTAAAATAATTTATTTTAAAAAATTAGATAAAAAAAAAATTCATAGTTTAGAAAATAACATATGAAGAGTCTATTTATAAAAAAATCTACTAATTAGGCATATATAACTGGTCTTAAAATTCAACAATAGAGGAAAAAATAACTGTTCAACTTATAAGAAAATATTGTTAAAAATATTTAGGAACATCATAAAAAAAAAAAAAGATAAGAGTATATTAGATTCTAATTTGAGGGCCTTAATTAATCATTAATAAATTTGGATCTTATAATATGGTGTATGGGATGTAAACATACACCCGGTGCACGGAACAGCGTCGCCCTGGCATTGGTCCGCGGTCCTCCAGGTGCCGATACAGCAGTGGTCGATTTTCGCATGAGGGGGAACGACGAAGCGGGAGCAAGGGCGGGGTCCGGTCACCGTCCATCCACTCACCGTGCGGGTCGACGGGGCTCACCCGCGAGGATCGGTCCCGTTGTGGGGTCCTCGTGGTCGAGTGCGATCCACCGTGGCGGTGACCGGACTCGTCTGGGCTTCGAATCACGACACGTACGACGCTCGCGAGTGTTCCGACTAGCGGATTGTGGGGCCCACATCGATTCCCCGCCACTTTCGTAGTTGCTCCGCGGAGTAACTGAATGGTAAGATTAACCGGCCACGTGGCGGACGCGGATTGGCTTCGCAATCCCACCCGTTTCCTCCCCGGGTGAGTGGAATAATTGTTTCGATGCGGTAAGTTTATCGCATGGGCCGCCTATAAGTAGGCCGCGGCATCTCCTTCTATCGTCATCAATAAGAGCATACGCGTTCTCTCTCTCTCACACACACTCCACAATAAAAGCTCCCTCGCGAGCTGTTCTTCTTCGCCATTTTTGATCTCATCTGCTCGTAGGTAAACGCGGAAGAAACTCCAACCCTAACCATAGCCCTAGCCCTAGTTTCTAGGGCTTTTCCATCAGAGGGAGACGGAGTCGCCACGACGATGGATCAAAAGAGTGGAGGAGGCGGCGGCGAGCTTGAGCTGGCAGGGCCGAGCCACCCAGGCGCTGTGGAGAGGGGGAACACCGGCGCGGCGGCGCCGTCGCCGGAGAAGAAGCCCGTGAGCCTCGTGCGGCTCATACTGTCCTGCATGGTCGCCGGCGGCGTCCAGTACGGATGGGCGCTGCAGCTCTCCCTCCTCACCCCCTACGTTCAGGTCCATCATCGATCTCTACCTACCTACCTACCTGCTTGCTGTTTCTTCTCCCTGTCCCCTAAATCTTTTGTTTTTGGATCGTGATTTCGCCGTTTCCGTGGGTGGTTAGGGTTTTCTTTTCGAAATGCTCGCAAAATGAGTGCTCGATTGAGCTCGGCGAAGATGAAATAGTTGATTTGGGGAGAGCGGGGAGTTATTATATGGATTATTTCGAGCTAATTTAATCTGAGCGTTCCTTTCTTTTTTTTTTTTTTTTTTCGATTTTGATTTGACTCTATTTAGTACGTACGAGGCTTTCCTAAATAAAAGTTTTTTTTTTTTTTAAATCTTTTTTGAGTTAAGCTTTTAATAGCAGTAGTTATAATAATGAATAATAAAGTTGCCTATGGGCCTATCAGATACTGTATAACTTTTTTATTTTGTTTATTTTTTTATGTAGGTTTCTTTCATAAGTCAAAGTAGAATTTGAAGGTTTTGTCGTGTAATTGTGTAGTGTATAGTGTGTAGCGTTAATTGTCGCACAATTTCGCATGTCGGTATTTTCACAATTTGTTAATTGGGTGAGCCCGGTTTTGGGCTGCTGGAGCTTTAATTTACTGAACTCAAATGATTCGGTTGGATTTGGGTTCGAAATTTCTTTGATCTTCTTCGATTGATTTTATTTTTAAAAAAAGTAACATTATTTTGAGAATTTGTAATAAACATTTTGCGTTAATCATGCAGACGCTTGGTCTATCCCATGCACTTTCTTCAATTATGTGGCTTTGCGGCCCAATTGCAGGTTTTGTAGTAAGTACACAAAACTCACCGTTTTTTTTTTTTTTAACTTCAATTTTGTATTACGTACAATCAACAGATTCATTAACAAAAGATGGATTATCTCCCCTTTTTAATCTTTGCAGGTTCAGCCTTGTGTTGGTTTATTGAGCGACCGATGCCGTTCGCCACTCGGACGGCGGAGACCATTTATTCTCATAGGATGCGTGTTGATCTGTTCTGCTGTGCGTACTAATCAGTCCTTTTTAATTGAGCCCTCTCCGCATGAGTGTATTACTAACTTGTTTTTTTTTTTTTTTTTTTTTTTTTTTTTTTTTTGTTTTGTTATGTTTATAGGTTATTGTAATTGGATTTTCTTCCGACATCGGATATGCCCTCGGTGACACGAAGGAACATTGCAGGTGAGTTGGTTTTTCAAATTACGAATTGCGGATTTTCCTAACTGAAATCCTTTTTTCAGAAACTAAAAATCTCTTGCGATCTCTAGTGTTTACCGTGGGCCCCGATGGCACGCAGCTATTGTGTATGTTCTCGGATTCTGGCTACTGGACTTCTCCAACAATGCTGTACAGGTTAAAATTTCTCAATCGTTAACTCATTCTTCTTCCACAAGTTAAAAGTTGTTAGATTTCTAATTTGCAGTACTTAAATATGCATGCTTCAGGGTCCAGCTCGTGCACTAATGGCTGATCTCTCAGGTGATCGCGCAGAGTCATTTCGGTATACTTGTACGCAGCAGTTTACCGATTTTTATGGGAACTAACATTGCCGATTATCTTCTTATACAGTGGGTCATTTTGGACCGAACGCTGCTAACGCGATCTTCTGCTCGTGGATGGCCCTAGGAAATATTCTAGGATATTCTTCGGGTTCCAGCGGAAAGTGGCACGAGTAATGTTCTTGGGATATCACACTCCTTATCTTTCTAGTTTGAGATGTTTATTTACTCTTCGACTGAAAAGAGTTTCTCTGTTTTGACTAAATGTTGGAACAGGTGGTTCCCTTTCCTTCAAACAGCAGCTTGCTGCGAAGCATGTGCAAATCTGAAAGGCGCATTTTTCATTGCTGTGGTAAGCTACCGTGTTATCAGCATTGCTCTCGGAACGAATTTGTCTCTGTTTTTTAAAGGAACTAGCTAGTAGCATCTCGACATTCCCTCCCCATTGACTCCTCTTGTGCATCTAGATCCTCCTAGTCTTGTGCGTGACTGTAACGATGATCTTTGCTCAAGAAACGCCGCTCCCTCCGCGCAACTCTGGCAAGGGGGCCGATGAGGAGGATGGCGATGAAGAGAGAATGAGTATTTTCACTATGTTCAAAGCCTTCAAGAGCTTACCTCCCGGAATGAGTTCTGTTCTTCTCGTCACCGGCATTACATGGGTATGTAATATGCCCATTTTCTGATACCAGGGCACAAATGTTCTGCAATCTTAACTCTTCTCTTCTTTTCAATCATCCGCAGCTTTCCTGGTTCCCATTCATCCTCTATGACACTGACTGGATGGGCCGTGAAGTGTACCACGGTGATCCCAAGGGATCTCCGGCCGAGGCTGCCGCTTATGATCGAGGTGTCAGAGAAGGCGCATTCGGTCTGTTATTGAATTCGGTGGGTACTCGATCCACTCTTACCGATCAATTGTGATTGGTGCTAAATGTTCAACTTCCACTTCTTGGAGAAGGTTTGTAAAAACTTAACAACCAATATGTGTCTTCTATCTTTGCATCCGTAGATTGTTCTTGGAGTTAGCTCGTTCCTCATCGAACCAATGTGCCGGAAATTCACTGCAAGGATAGTATGGGCGATAAGCAACTTCATTGTGTTCGCCGCAATGGCCGCCACGGCAATCATAAGCGTGTGGTCGTTGAAAGACTACAATGGTTCCATTCAGCAAGTGATCACAGCTGATAAGGATATTAGAACCGCAGCACTGGTCCTATTCGCAGCCCTAGGATTTCCTCTAGCTGTTAGTATCACTAACCTTATTCCTCGATGATCACCCGCCAGGTTGTTGTTGTATTAGCTACTTGCTAAATGAGTAGTAACTTATATTCTTCTTCTCCTTCTTTTAGGTTCTCTTTAGCATCCCGTTCGCGGTCACGGCACAGTTAGCAGCTAACATGGGAGGCGGCCAAGGTTTGTCTGAGTGATATATATATGCTGCTCTCTTCTTCTCAATGGCATGCAAACTCTGATGATAATAAATGCTAGATATAAACTAATCATGTACCATCTTACAGGGCTGTGCACCGGGGTCTTGAACATTTCAATCGTCGTGCCACAGGTTAGTAGTTGGGCGGATTTGGTTGGATTTAAACTCGGATTCTTCTCCTCCGATACATGTTAATTAATCCAACTATTTCTTTTCTAAAAAGCCAATCGTGCTTTTCTCGACTAAACGAACTAATTAAACGCAGGCGACTAAATGAAGTTGGGAGGAGTAGTTACAATCTTTCTCAACCTAAGTACGTGTTTTATCTCATGAACAAAACAATTTCTACTCTGTACAGGTTATCGTAGCACTAGGTGCGGGCCCATGGGACTCCCTGTTCGGAAAGGGCAATCTCCCCGCGTTCGCCCTCGCCTCCGCCATCGCGCTCGTCGGCGGCTTCATGGCTTTCTTCATGCTGCCAAAGCTCTCCAGGAGTAACTTCAAAACTGCCGGCATTGTCGGCGGCCATTGAGCGACAGACCCTCTCCTTCTTTTCCTTATTTGGGGGAAATTCACCACTTTATGGCCTCCTCTTGGAAGGTCCAGAGACCGACTCGGGCTCAGGCGGCTACTTCAGAAGCCGAAAGTCCAAAGTTGTGATCGGTTTCAATTTCTTCTTTCTTTCGGGAGGGGAAAGTAAGGAGCGTGGCATCTGTTGCTCTTGTGTGTTGAGATCTGTAAGATACGAATAATGAGTTGGTGTAAAATGTGCCTTAAATGCTTCTCTCACCACTTCTCACTATTTGACTACCAGAATGTATTGCTCTATTTGGTTAAGGCTCAAAACCCATTACGCGGGGTTCATTGTACCAGATGCGAAGTGAAATATTCAAATCTTACTTCAATTAACCGACGCGCTCTCTCTCTCTCTCTCTCTCTCTCTCTCTCTCTCTTGTTTGTGCGGTTTGTGTGTCCTGTGCAAATAGAAATTTGAAAAGATCTATCACTAGTTACAATGTGTCTGAAAACAACTCATCAATCCTATTCTGAACGCCTAATAATAAATTATATAATAAGCTCTTATTATTGACCGTCGATTGCTTATAAGTTGTCATTCTTTGTCAATCTGTGGTGGGTGATTTGAAATGATAGAAATAAAATTATTTTTCAGATGTCAAATATTGATCTCATGTATGTCGTCAGTTGGGTCAGGAAGGAGTTATCTGTCACAGACTTAAGCGAAATTGCTTGAAAAGTCCGGACGGCTCTCGCCTTCCTTCACGAAATGAGCAAGTCTACACCTTCTCTTGCGAACTTGGACCTACTCGCCCAAAGTTGAAGTGTAAGAGAGAGTTTGAAGAAGAGAGAGATTGTATTTCTGGAATTAGAAAAGTACAACTGATTCTTACTTATCCTATGGGGATGGAGGTCACAACCTTTTATAGATCACTCGCCGTCCATATGCCTAATGAAAAGATGTCAAGTGGCGTACAAGCATAAGCTAAAAGGGGAGGCTACAAGCTCCCAAGAGTCATACATTTATTATTTAGAAACTTGGAGAAGCCCATGACTCTTCGGCTTCTGCGTCCGACGTCTTGAGATTCAAGGAGAAGCTTCTAGATGGATGTAGTAAAACCTCACGAAGTGATTCCCCTTTGAAGTTTGGTAGTTTGCAAAGAAGAAATCCGCAGAAAAAAATTATGTCCCTGACAACCTCCCCCACCTAATGCGCAGACGCCCTCGCTGCGCGCTGGTGTTGGAATTCTTCAATCATGGTTGAATATTTTCAGAGAGTGTCAGCCTTCTCCCAGCTTGCTTCGCCATGCGGGAGGTTCTTCCACTTGACCAGGTACTCGACACTTGGCGGGACTCCGCGACGACGGATGATGCAAGTGTCCAGCAAAGTCTCGACGTCCTTGTAAATGGATGTAGTCATAGTAGCGGGAGCGCGCTACGACACGCTCCTGTTGGGATCCTCGGGGTCGTCATGGAATGACCGAAGGCAGCTCGCATGAAAGACCAGATGGATCTGCAGGTTGGCTGGTAGTTGTAGTTTGTAGGCAGCTTTGCCTGCTCGCTTCACCACAATGAACGGACTCTCATACTTCCGTATTAGACCGTGATATATCTTGCGAAATACTTTAAATTGTTGTGGCTGCAGCTTGACCAAGACTTGGTCTCCCTCAGCGAACTCCGAGGGTCGCCGCTTTACATCGGCCCACTTCTTCATCCGATGCGCCGCTTTTTCCAAACAAGCCCTTGCGATGTCTCTATTTTCTTAGAGATGCGAGGTGAATTGAAGAGCCATAGGGTTGCGGCCCTGCTCGCCCGCAGCAGCAGAGTGAGGAGCGAGCGGCTGTCTTCCCGTTGCAAGCTCGAACGGGCTGTGGTTCGTAGATTCGCTCCTCCGCAAATTGTAAAAGAATTGGGCCACATTCAGATGATGTACCCAGTCCTTCTGACTAGCACTCACATAGTGCCTCAAGTATTCTTCCACCAAGGCATTCACCCGCTTCGTCTGGCCGTCCGTCTGCGGATGAAAACTTGTAGAGAAGAGCAATTTCGACCCCAAGATCCGGAACACCTCTGTCCAGAACTTACCAGTGAACCTTGGGTCACAATCACTCACAATGTTTTCAGGGATCCCTCAAAACTTCACCACATTGCTGACAAAGAGCCGCGCCGCTTCTTCCGCCGTGCAATCCGCTGGTGCCGCTATGAAGGTTTCGTATTTGGAAAATCGGTGCACCACCACGAGAATTGATCCAAATGCCCCCACCTTGGGCAAAGCAGAGATGAAGTCCATCGAAATGCTCTCCCATGGATGCGTTGGTGTTGGTAGTGGCTCGAGGAGGCCTCCTGGCTTCTAGCGCTCCACCTTATCCTGTTGGCACACAAGACAAGTCCGCACATACGCCTCTACATGGTCCCACATAGGCCAATAGTATGTGGCTTTCTGGAGTGCTAGAGTTCATTTTTGCCCCGGATGTCCGGCCCACTTGGAGTCATGGCACTCCCTTATGAGCTCCCGATGAAGATTGCCCCACTTAGGCACATAGACGCGACGCCCCTTGGTTAGGAGCAGTCCATCGCTAACCCAGAACCGCTGCGCCTTGCCCTCATTGACGAGTCGCACGAGTCCTTGAGCCACAGGGTCCTCGCAAGTCCCTTTGCGAATCCGCTCCCTGATTGCTTTATGTAGCTAGCATACCGCCGCTAACTCAGCTTTACGGCTAAGTGCATCAGCCACATGGTTCTCCCTTCCGAGTTTGTATTGAAGCTCCATGTCGAACTCCGCTAGGAAGTCCTGCCATCTTGCTTGCTTTGGTGACAGCTTCTTTTGTGTTTGGAAGTAGCTTGTGGCGATATTGTCTGTCCGCACAACGAACTTGCTTCCGAGGAGATAGTGCCTCCAAGTCCTTAGACATTGCACTATGGTTGTCATCTCCTTCTCTTGAACAATGTATCGCCGCTCAGTGTCGTTGAGCTTGCAGCTTTCATAGGCGATGGGATGTCCATCCTGCATGAGAACACCGCCAATGGCGAAGTCTGAAGCGTCAGTGTGTACCTCAAATGGTTGTCGATAGTCAAGAAGTCGCAACACTGGTTATTCAGTCACCGCCCGCTTCAGGTCCTTGAATGCCTTCGCGCACTGAGGGGTCCAATCTCATGACTGGTACTTCTTCAGCAAGTCCGTCAAAGGTGCTGCTCGCGCTGAGTAGCCCGCGATGAAGCGACGATAATAGTTGACGAGTCCGAGGAAGGATCGCAGCTCGGACACCGTCGTGGGCACCTCCCACTCGCAGATTGCCCGAATCTTCTGGTGGTCCATGTGCAATTGACCCTGGCCGATCCAATGGCCAAGGAAATGCACCTCCTCCTTCGCAAAGGAGCACTTTTCTCTTTTGACGAAAAGTTGGTTGTCCCGCAGCACTTGAAAGATGATTCGCAGATGCTCCTCATGTTCCTCCAGAGTGTTGCTGTGCATGATGATATCGTCGAGGTACACTACCACGATGCGGTCGAGGTAGGGATGGAATAACTTGTTCATCAAGGTGTAGAAGGTTGCCGGTGCATTCGTCAGGCCGAATGGCATGACAAGGAACTCATAGGCCCCGTACCTCGTCACGCACGTGGTCTTCTCCTCGTCCCCTTTCGCAATTCTCACTTGATAATACCCTGAGCGAAGATCGAGCTTCGTGAAATACTTTGCTCCTCCTAGCTGGTCAAAGAGGTCCGCGACTAGCAGGATAGGGTACTTATTTTTCACCGTTACCTTGTTGAGTGCTCTGTAGTCAATACAGAGTCGCAAACTTCTGTCACTCTTTCGTTAAAACAGCACCGGTGCTCCATAGGGTGCCTTCGACGGTCTGATGAAGCATGCTTCAAGAAGGTTCTTCAATTGGCGTTGCAACTCCTCGAGTTCTGGCGGAGCCATCCTGTATGGCGCCTTTGCTGGTAGTTTGGCACTAGGTTCAAGCTCGATTGCATGATCCACCTCCCTCCTAGGTGGAAGCTGCTTGGGTAGCTCCTTGGGCATGACATCCTTGAACTCTCCTAAGACAGCACCAATCTCTGTCGGAAGGTCTTCCTCCTCGAATCCCTCCTTACTCACCTCACGGATGGCCGCAAGATAAGTCATCTCCCCATGCTTCACTCCCTTCCGCAGTTGCAGAGCTGAGAGGATAGGGGTTTCTGTTGGTTTGCTGCGGCTAGCCAAAACCATACAAGGGGCGGCCTCCTTCATGATGCTCAAGGCCCCAAGATGTGGCATTAGTACCGCCTTTGACGAGGCTAGAAAGTCGATGCCGAGAATGACGTTGAAGTCGTCGATGGTTGAGGCAGTAGAGTTCGTTGTTCCCTCCCAGGGTCCTACAGTGATCGACACGCCCTTGGCTACCCCTGTGACAGGTTGTGCCTCAGAGTTAACTGCCTTGATTTTGCTCGTATCCTTCTCGAGCTTGAGGCCCAACCGCTTGCCCTCCGTAGCTGCGATGAAGTTGTGGGTTGCTCCCGTGTCCACGAGTGCTCGAGTGGCCCACCCATTGAGGGTCACATCGATGAACATAAGTTCATTCTTGAGAGATTTACCGCCGCCCGCTTGCCCCTGCATCGCGCTAACAAGCCGCAGTGCTCCCATCTTCGTCTATGCTGCTTCCTCGCCCTCCTCGGCTTGGACAGCATTGACGGCTTTCTTCTTTGGACAATCGCGCGCCCAATGGTCATCTCCACAGATATATCAAGACACATTTTTCTTCTGCGGAGGACCCTTTTGCTTTTTCCCCTTGTGGTAGTCTTTGTTCTCGCAACGATCTCCCCCACCTTTGGCTTTGCTCACCTTAGGCAGTTTGCCACGATTAGACTCCGTCCTCTTGTACTCCGGTAGCTTCTCTGCCATAGCTATGGCAGAGCTTACATCCCTGCTGTCTCGTCCCGCGAGCTCCTTGTTCGCCCACAGTTGGAGACCGTCGAGGAAGAAGAACAGCTGGTCCTCCTTGGCCATATTGGAGATGGAGAGCATCAGTTTGGAGTACTCCTTGACATACTCCTTGAGGGTTCCCGTATGCTTGAGCCGTCGAAGTTGCCTCTGCGCAAGATACTCGACATACTCGGGGTAGAACTGTGCCTTGAGCTCGCGCACGAAGTCCTCCAAAGTATTCAACTCGCATTGGCCCTTCTCGGCCTCCGCCGACCTCCGACGCCACCATAGCATGGCATCATCAGTCAGGTACATGGAAGCGGTTTGGACTTTTTCTTCGTCCTCCAGCCGCAATGTCCTGAGATAGCGTGTCATGTGCCAAAGAAAGTTGTCAATTTCCTTCTCATCTCGCGTCCCCTTGAAGCACTGGGGTTCGGGGATGCGGATCCTTGGGGTATGCTCCCTCGGCGCCTCGCCACCATGAGCCACCACCTTCTCGAGGATCGTCATCCGCATCTTAAGGTCCTCGACCTCAACGACCCTTGTGACAAGGTCATCCACAAACGTCTTTCGTTCGTCCTCGCGACGAGCAACGTTAGCGCGAAACTGCTCGAGTTGTTGGCGAAAAGTTCCCATGGCAGCAGCAACGCTTTCCTCCATGGTATGTAGTCCGTCCTCTATTACCCCCACATGTTGAGTCAGGAGTAGATAGCTGTATTCAATTTTTGCCATAGTTTCTTCCAACAAGCCAACACGGTCATCGACCGAAACGGACTCCCTCACATGGGTCCGCGGTTCCTTGCTGTTGCTGCGTATGGATTGTCTGGGTGGTTCAACAATGTTGTCGGTGATGGCAGCATCTGATGACGACATGGTTCCCAGCTCCAGAACGTCGCTCTGATACCAACTGTCATGGACTTAAGCAAAATTGCTTGAAAAGCCTGCGCGGCGCTCGCCTTCCTTCATGAAGTGAGCAAGTCTACACCTTCTCTTGTGAACTTGGACCTACTCGCCCAAAGTTGAAGTACAAGAGAGATTTTGAAGAAGAGAGAGATTGTATTTCTGAAATTAGAAAAGTACAATTGATTCTTACTTATCCTATGGGGGTGGAGGTCACAACCTTTTATAGACCACTCGCCGCCCATATGCCTACTGAAAAGATGCCAAGTGGCGTACAAGTATAAGCTAAAAGGGGTGGCTACAAGCTCCCAAGAGTCATATATTTATTACATAGAAACTTGGAGAAGTCCATGACTCTTCGGCTTCCGCGTCCGACGTCTTGAGATTCGAGGATAAGCTTCTAGATGGATGTAGTAAAACCTCACAAAGTGATTCTTCTTTAGAGTTTGATAGTTTGCAAAGAAGAAATCCGCAGAAAAAAGTTATGTCCCTGACAAACTAAAAGGATTTAGGCTGAGAGGCCTTCGCTGAGAGTTATTTTTCGATAGTTGATCTTATTATTTCTTTTTAGTACTAGTGTTGTCGGTTTGGTTTTTATACTCTTTGCTTTTTCTTCCTAAAATTTTGCTATCTCACTCTTATTAGTTTAATTTATTCTCCTTATGAATGAAGCGGATAAAATACTATTTTTTTCTAAAAAAAAAAAAAAAAAAATATATCACTAATTCCTTGTACCTCTACCTATATTAGTTATAAAATGCAAAGGAAAAAATAATAATAAAAAAAAAAAATCACAAAAGGTCCATCAATTTGGTCCACCAATATATAAACTAAAATTAGGCGGCAATTAGACAACGGCGCCAACATTAAACTAAAAGAGAATATCTTAATCATTGATCACGACTAAACCTCTTTTGTGTGTGTGTGTGTGTGTGTGTTCCTCAAAACTAAAGAACACTCAAATAAAGCTAAGCCACTATATATGTATATATTACTCTTTTCCATTGTCTCTGCCTCTTTGGGAATACTCAAAAAGTGGCTCTAGTGTGAAAAGGTTAAATACCAATTTGCGTTTGTTTTTGTAATATTTGGTTTATTGGAGGGATCAGTGGGCATTGTATGCTCCTTACCACAAATATATACTTCTCAAAATCAGCATCATTTTATAGGAAGTGACATCCAAATTTGATGTGTAATGTACTAAAAGAGATTATTTGAGACTAATTAACTATTAAAGCGCGAAAATAAAAGCAAATGGAAGTTTATAATTAGCCTCATCATTGAACCTCATCATTGAGGACACATCAACATTAAAGTGGGGTTAAAGGTTGTAAAAGCTAATCAAGTATATGAAAGAAAATTAATTCACAACATTGTAGGTAAAAACATGTGCCTGAAGAAAGACGCGCACTCAACAAACAACAATTATCAACTATCCCTAATGCAAGTGATAAAAGATTTTAGTAGTTAATTGAAACCTAATTACTTCATATTTTGAGCTAAATTTATTACAAATTTATTTAAAAAATAACAAACTAACAACTGAGATAAACGAAATTCCTTACCGCCAGAGAAAAAGAAAAGCCCTAATCGAGCTAACAAAGAATTATTGTTTAAATAAAATTGCTCATTGAACAACTTATAGTTTTTCATTAAAATTTCTCAATAGTCGCTATTACAATCATCACTCAGTGATATGAGATATTATCACTCAAAGATTTGTGAGACCAATAATACTACGATAAAATATTATCACTCATATTTTTTTCGAAGTCTCGGCTTTAACTATAATTCACTTTATCATGGTAGTATATTATATTCATTTCAAAAAAAAATTTCTATAGCTCTTTACTTATAATATTCTTTGAAGTCTAAAATTATTATTTTTATATAT
This sequence comes from Tillandsia fasciculata, assembly GCA_029168755.2. Taxonomy (NCBI): domain Eukaryota; kingdom Viridiplantae; phylum Streptophyta; class Magnoliopsida; order Poales; family Bromeliaceae; genus Tillandsia; species Tillandsia fasciculata. The sequence continues at coordinate 22,303,425 of CM054944.1, read as the reverse complement.
ATTTCCCAGGCTCAGTTCAGCTTTACACAAAACTAAAAGCACTGGATGTTCAAATTTTCCAAAATTAATTGTTCCAAACCGAGTAAAGTAGGCACTATAAAGTTTAAAAATTTAAAATTTTAAAAGATATTTAAATTTATAAAATTTAATTTTTTTTATTTTATAAATTTTAAATTTTTTAACTTTATTTTTTAATAAATCTAAAAATTTAATTTAAATTTAATTTTTTTAATTTATTAATTTTAAAAATTTAAAATTTATACAATTTTTTTATATATTTTTTAAAATTTATACAAATTTAAAAATTAAATTTTTTTTTGCTCCTACTTAAAATTTTTATAAAAATTAAAATTTATACAAATTTTTAAATTTTAATTTTTTAAAAAAAAATTAAGAGAAATGACATATTAGTCATTTTACATAAAATATACTCTCTATTCCTCTTATTCTCCATTTACTATCAAACACTAATTTTTTTATATCTGGTACTAACCTAATACTGAACTAAATATAAATTTACAATAATTTCTGTTTGTTTCAAAAATTATATTTATTTCTGAAACTACTAATTTTCTAGAATCTTATATATGTTGCTTTATTTTTCTAGGCATCATTTGGAATTGGGTATAAGGAGGATAAGGAGATTATCCCCTCACTTATACCAAAACACATATTTGGGAGGTGGGAATGGTTGTTCCCATCCTTTCCCGCTAAGGGGTGGGAACAACCGTTCCCACCCCGAGGTGGAACAACTCCCTGCAATTTTTTTTTTTTAAAAAAAAATTAAAAAAATTTAAATTATAAGATATTTAAATTTATAAAATATAAAATTTATTTTTTTTTTATTTTATAAATTTTAAAAATTTTAACTTACTTTTTAATAAATCTAAAAATATAATTTTTTTATATTTTTGTAAAAATTTATTAATTTTAAAATTTTTAAATTTATGCAATTTTTTTTAAAAAATTTATACTAATTTTAAAATTAAAATTTTTTGCTTCTACTTTTGTAATTATTTGAGACAATTAAAATTAAAAATTTTAATATTTATAAATTTTTAAATTTTAAATTTTATAGCTTTTAAAATTTTTAACTTTAATTTTTAATAAATTTACAAATTTATAAAAATTTTTAAATTTTATTATTTTTACAATTTATAAGAAATTTTAAATTTTTAATAAATTTATACCAAATTTTTAAAATTTTTAAATTTATAAATTCATATCTATTTTTATATACAAAATTTTGAATTTAAAAAAAATTATAAATTTTCATATACCAAAAATTTTTTAATAATTTTTTTTATCTATAAGTAAAATATAAATTTTAATAAATTTTTTAATAAATATTTTAAATTAAATATTTAAAGTCATATCAGTAAAATTTTTATCTTAAATTAAAATTTTAATCCTCTCTATTTTTCTTATTCCTCTTTAACTTACCAAGCATAATTTTTTTTATCCTCGGTATAACTCTTATATTCAACCAAACACAAAATTACTTTAATTACTGCTTGTACCTAAACTTATACCTATCCCAGGAATAACCAGTTTTCGCTTATACCCGAACCAAACGCAGCCCTAGTGATTACCTTGCAGAGAAAATATTGAAAACATCTTCCCACACGTGTAAAAAAAAGAAACAAAAGAAACATGCGATTATATCTAGCTACTCACGCTATGTATTGGAGATGGAAAATGGAGCAATTTGGATCAGAAATTCTGGTGGTGGGATTATGAATATTTGGGAGAAGTGGATGACTAAGAATGAGTCTCTATACCTATCTATCGGCGATTTGGTGGATAATTTGGACTATCAGAAATAATGTCATTTTCTACCAGTCAAACACTGATCCTTTAAATGCTGTAAGCTTGGCGAGAATAGTTTTGTCACTGTGAGAGCAGTTGGGTTGATGGTTCAAAAAGAGAATTTTTATCGTTGATACTTTTATTATTATTATTATATTATTTTTTCTGAGACACTTCTGTTTCACTTTTGTTAGCTTAATTCACTTTCGTTATGAATGGAACAGATAGCGTGCAATTTTTTTTATATATATATATATATATATATATATATATATATATATATATATATATGCTATTATATCAGTATACAAAACCTCCAAATTTTGGATCCATTGCACAATCTCTCTCTTACTCTTGAAAAAAATAAAGAATTTGTTGTGAGAGCAGTTGGGGGGGAGGTAGCGGGGTGGGGGCTGTGGGCCTTGGGCCGTGATGTTGAAGGGAGCCCGCATGAGAGGGCTGCTGTGGATTTGCTCTTGGATAGTGGTAGCAGCAAGTCTGGCATGTTTGATGGCAGCTGTGATGTTGGGCTGGGGTTTCTTTCTCTGATGCGGGAGGGACTGTGGGCGAGGTGCGGGGGAATCAAGTTTCGTTTGGGAAGACGGTGGTGGTGGGGGGGGTTGCACCCCGGCTGTCAGAAGCAGCCCTCGCCTGGCGCACAGGGATGCATCAAGTGTTCTGGATGCTGCGGTTGCTAGGAAGGCTCGACTCCAAGACACTGGAGCCCTGCGGAGGGGAGCGCGCAACCGACTCAGTCGCAAGAAGATTCTTGAGTTAAGCTGCAAGTGTGGGGTGAGGCTATGTGCGGGAGAGGCGGACTCCTTCATGGAGTTCGCGTCTCATGGGTTGTAAGATGGTTCGTGCGCGGTTGCGGGTGGGGTCCTCGACGAGGATTTTTTCGGGGTGTGGATCTCGGAGCACGTGTTGTGTGCTGGGGTTAGTGGTTTGGAGCTCCCGGGGGGGCTTTTTTGGGGTTGTTTTTTCTGCATTGTGGTGTCCGCCCGGCTGGGTAATAGGAGCTGTGGGGGTTGGTGTCGGTTAGTTTTGAATGTTTAACGTTTGTAGTTGGAATGTTCGGGGGCTTAACAACCCCTCTAAGCGTTGTATGGTTTGTCATGTTATCTCTTCGCTTCGGAACGTCGTGGTTTGCCTACAAGAATCTAAAGTGCAACATGTATCGTGTTTCTTTCTCAAAAGTTTTGATGGGTCCTACCTCGATAAGCGGCAAGTCATCGAGGCCAATGGGGCCTCCGGAGGTCTGATCACGTATTGGAGCTCCAAAATTTTTGAGTGCTCTAAGGTGATTGTGCGAAACTTTTCTGTCACGGTGCACCTCTTGCACCGAGTCAGTGGAGAATGTTTTTTTGTTACAAACGTCTACGGTCCTCAGTCGGGGGATGGGAAAGACTCCTTCTGCGCCGAATTAGCTCAGCTTAAGATCTGTTGCAGGGGTAAATGGGTACTATGTGAGGATTTTAATCTTACCAGAGCCCGGGAGGAGCGTAATGGCGGGAGGGGGGGAGTTAGTGCGGCCCGCAAGTTTAACGACCTTATCTCAGAACTCGAGCTTATCGACCTGCCCATGCAAAATCAATGCTTCACCTGGTCGAATTTGTAGCGGCACCCGTCTCTTGCGAAGCTGGATCGGTTCCTCGTTTCCACGGAGTGGGATTCGACCTTCCCTCTGTCGGTGGTCGAGGCTTTACCCAGAATTACATCGGACCATTGCCCTATCCTGCTAACCGCGGGCGGAAAGGCTAGAAGACCCGGAAAGATTTTTAGGTTCGAAGAGGCGTGGTTGAAGTGTGAGGATTTCGTGTCGAGTGTCCCCACGTGGTGGAAGGAAGTGGAGGACAATAACTCAGGTGTGTTGAACTTCACGGCAAAACTTAGGCATTGGCGCAAGAGGATTAAAAGTTGGTGTGCTTCTCATTTCTATAGCATAAGGGAGGCGAAGAATGTTCTAATATTGGAGATTAAGGAGCTCGACAGGGTCGAGGAACGGGGGGACCTCCCTACTGCCTTGTTTGACAGAAGGATTGAGTTGAAAGCTAAACTCACCAAGGTGCTGGATGATGAGGAACTAATTTGGAAAGCTCGCGCGAAGTTGAGATGGTTAAAGGAGGGTGATGGGAACACCAAATTTTTTCATGCTCACACAAACAGTAGGAGGCGTTCTAATACGATCGGCACGATCGAGGACGATGACAGATGTTATAGTAGAGAGGAAGATAATAAATCCTATTTCGTGCGGAAATTTAAGGAACTATTTTCGCCCAGGGTTGACGGGCCCACGCCTTTCGGGGATTGGAGTGCGCTTTTCCGCCGGCGGCGGTTATCTAACACGGATCGAGGGAGGTTGAGTGCACCCTTCAATTTGGAAGAGATCAAGGTTGCGGTGTTTTAGCTTGGAAGGGACAAAGCACCGGGGCCGGATGGCTTTCCACTTTGTTTCTACCAAGTCTTTTGGGATACAATTAAGGAAGACATTGGTAGAATCTTTCTTGAGCTGTATGAAGGTAGGATCTCCACGGGCCCTTTTGATTACTCTTTTGTTTGTTTAATTCCTAAAAAAGAAGGGTCACAGAAAGCTAGTGACTTTCGTCCGATTAGTCTAATAAACGGGATCCAGAAAATCATCTCTAAGGTTCTCGCCAACAGATTAACACCGGTCCTGCAAACAATGATCTCACAGTCCCAATCCGCTTTCCTCAATGGGAGGAATATTTCGGAAACATTTGCAATGGCGTGCGAACTTGTCACTTGGGGAAGTAGGACGAAGTGCGAGGGGGTTGGGGTGAAGGTGGACTTCAAGAAAGCTTATAATAGAATCAACTAGGCGTTCCTGCATAAATTAATGGAATGGTGGGGCTTCGATGACAGGTGGCACGGATGGATCCAGCAATGTATCAGGAACGCGAACTGGCGGTCCTGATTAACGGCGAAGCAACTAGTTAGATTAAGAGTAAGAGAAGGGTGAGGCAATGAGACCCCCTATCTCCTTATCTATTTCTTATGATGGCAGAGGTGCTAACACGGTTGACGGAGGAGGCGGCCCGGAATAAGCTTATTAAGGGTCTAGGGCCATCAGAGGAGTGCCGGGTGTCGCTAATTCAATACGCGGATGATACTATATTTTTCTGTGAGGTACGGAAGAAGCAGATGAGAAATCTTAGATTTATCTGGCAACTGTTTGAGTGGGCCTCCGGCCTTAAAGTCAATAAGGAGAAGACTGAACTCTTCTACACCAGCCAGTCGGCGAACAAGGGGAGTTTATTGGCCAGTATTTTGGATTGTAAAGTCAGGGTTTTTCCGACTAAGTATCTTGGCCTACCTCTCTCTGGTAAGTCCCTTAGAAAGGAGGACTGGCGAGGAGTTATTGATAGGATACATAGAAGAATTGAGGGGTGGCAGGCTAAGCTACTCTCTAGGGGTGGAAGGCTAACTTTGGTCAATGCGGTGCTCACCAACATACCTCTTTACTTCTTTTCGATTTTCAAGGCGCCAAAATGGGTGACTAAACGTATTGAGGCTCTTAGGAGGGATTTCTTTTGGACCGGCTACTCAGGGAGCCGCATGTGGGGACGTCTAGTCGGCTGGAGAAACGTATGTAGGAGTAAGAACGAAGGGGGGTTGGGAATTCTTGATCTGAGCACAATGAACGACGCGCTACTCTGCAAAATGGTGGTGGAGATTTTTCACGTCACCGGATCTTCTGTGGAACAAACTTCTTAGAGGTTTGTATTACTCAAAGAGAATTTCGCTAAGGGAGGGGTGAGTGTTCAGGCCGGCTTCCCAGTGGTGGAGAAACGTTATCAGCTGTAGAGAGATTTTTAAAGGAGGGGTTTCCTATCAGCTCGGGGAGGGGAGAATTATCAATTTCTGGTCTGACAGATGGTGTGGTACAATGGCCCTACAATCCTTTTTTCTGGATATTTTCAGCGAAGTGGTTAGGAAGGACATCAGAGTAAGTGAGTGCCTCGACAGTAATGGATGGAGATGGAGAAAAATTCTGAGAGGCGCCCCGTCGAGAAGGCAGATCGGAAGGGAGCGAATTCGGGTACTCCAAGAGGTGGTGGGAGGTGCCGTACCGGGCAACAAGGTTGACGGTGTGGTGTGGCGTTGGCATAAGAAGGTTACCTTTATCGTCAAGTCCACGTACATGCTGCTAAACGATGGAGGGTTACGTGAGTACAGCATCTCCTATGTTTGGCGTTTGCGTATGCCATCCAAAGTGAAGATTTTCGTTTGGCTTGTGCTTAAAAATCGGCTCCTAACGGCGAAAAACCTGAGCAAAAAGGGGTGGTCCGGCAACTCTCACTGTGTGCTCTGTGGTGACCAGTTTGAGACGACCAACCACTTGTTCTTGAGGTGTTTATACGCTCGATTCGTTATTGGGTCGGGTGAGGAGGGTCCTGGGTTTGAGATACTAGGGGCTGGTGTTAACGAGGTGTGGGAGTTTTGGGCGCGAGGGGAGGGACATGTACGCTGGAACAGTTTTCTTACTTTCCTAGCTGCAAACTGGTGGGTGATTTGGAATAGCAGAAACAAAATCTTATTCCAGCACCGTAATACTGATCCCCTGTTCGCCGTCAGCTCGGTTAGGAGAACGTTGGCACATTGGAAAGATCTAGATTGACGAGAAGAATTTTACATTGGCACATTGGAACTTTTTTTTTTTTTTTTTTTTCTCATCATCCCTTAGAGACCTTGCTGTCTCACCCATATTGCTAAATTCAGTTCCCAGTTGAATGAAGCGGTTAACGTGCTACCTTTATCTCAAAAATAAATAAATAAATAAATAAATAAATAAAAATAAAATAAAAAAAAAAAAAAAAAAAAAAAAAAAAAAAAAAAAAAAAAACTCCTTTTATTCTTATCAGCATAATATTTTCCCACGAATTTAACTACAATCAAATTATACAACACAGCTTAATCAATTTCAACACACTCTACAAATAATAAGAAGAAAAGAAACAAGTTTTTAATAGAGAACAAAAATAACAAGTATATGAAATGCACTAACGGTAAGGAGAAGATCACTGCTGTTCATCATCAAGCCACCAGCTCGAATCGTAAAGCGAGGAACCGATTCCCATCGTCACCCTCCCCTCCTTTAATAACAAACAGGACACCTTACTATCCCGTTCTCATTGCACTCGGGGCACCTCCGAAACCCTCCATTAATGGCCTCTTCTTCTTCTTCTTCTTCTTCTTCTTCCTCTACAAACACCTTACAACTCCCCGAGCACCTCCCACAAAGCACGAACCTCACGTCTCCGCACCCCTCGCATGGCCCTCCCCTGTCGCTCTCCCCCTCCTCCACCACCGCCGCAGCCCCCCCCTCACACCCCTCTAACACCGCCCCCAACTCCCCGCTCTCGTGCATCTGCTTCACCTCCTCCGCCCCTCCCACGTGCCTACCCCGCGCGAACAGGCTCGGCAAATGGCACCCGCCAAGTGTTCGACGTAATTCCTCTTTGAAACCCCCGTGCATGGACACGTCCCTCTCGTCCACGCGCACGCCGTAGCCCTTGAGTATCGTCCTCACCGAGCAGCAATCCTCAAAGGTCTTGCGAACGCCGCGGAGGGTCGTGAAGTACAGCACCGCCTTAGCTGTGCCGTCCCCCGGTGCGCTCCTCGTGAATTGTGCAGTGTTGGTGCTGGTGCTGCTGTTGCTCTGGATGGTTTTATCGTGTTTGTGGGGAGAGCGGTGGAGGAGGGAGGGGTGTTGCGGGGAGAGCTCCTCGAGGGCTCTTCGGAAGGTGGACAACACTTCTGGGTCGAACTCGATGGCGGAGGCGGCCTCCGCGAACGCGGAGCCATTGCTCAATTCGGAGCCGGGTCTTGGTTCGGCCGCTCGGGTCGTCGTCGCGGGGAAGGAGAAAGAGCGGCGCTCGAGCTCCGGGGCGGCTGCGTCGGCGGATGGAGGAGAGCGTCGGAGGGGCGTGGTGGTGTCCTCCAGCCCCGCCATGAGCTCCCACGCGTCGATGCTCTCGGGCTCGTTCGGCGGGGTCTCCGTCGGCGTGCGCACTGTCCAAGCCTTCACCTTTACGAGCTCCGCCGCAGTGCGCTCGCCCACGCTCTCCTCGACCATTCGTTCGAGCTTGAGGGAGCCGAGGGTGGACGAGGTGAGCGCCACAACGTGGCTCTCGGCTGAGATGCTGCGGCGGAGTTCGCCGCGCCGCGACTGCTTGGAGCCGGTGCAGCCCATTAACAAATCACAAACAAATAGTAATAAGGGGGAAGGAGAAGGGTGGAATTAATATGAATTAGTGGAATGTGATAATGCATCTATATATATATATATATATATATATGTAATAGGAATGAGCTGGGGAGAGGGAAATAGAATAAGGAGGAAAGAGGAGGTGAAAGAGGTTGATCAGGTGATGATGGGATTAGTTAAGATCATATTAATATTTTTATATGGCATATGGGTTAAAGCATTGTGTATTAATTAGCAACAGGAGAGAGCCCAAATGAAACTAAACTAGCAATTTTTTTTTTTTTTTTACGATTTTCCTTTTTAGGTAAGTTATAATATGTTCAGATAGAGAGTTCATTCTACTACAATCTCTCATTTTCCAGATCACAAACATATATCTATATATATCCATGAAAACTTGGATCACTCAGAAGTTGACTTATCATTTATCCACAATCCTTTTGCTGAGCCCTATCATTCTTACCACAACTATCTAGGGCCCGTTTGGAATGGGACTATAATAAGGAATAAGGGGGGATATCCTCCTTATTCTACTAAACACATCAGAAATTATTCGGTATAATAGTTCCAGTACAAACAGAATATGCTGGAACGACAGTTCTTATCTATTATTTTATAATTTTTTTTTTTTACCAAACTACTCCTCCTTCCCTCCTTTCTCTTTTTCCAATACACTCTCATCATCACAAATCCCTCTCTTTCCTCTCTTTTTTTCTTCTTCCCAATATATTCTCATCATCACAAATCCCTCTCTCTCCTCTCTCTCTCTTTTTAATTTAATTGGATGTTACATTAAATATTATTTTCAAAATTTTATAAATTTTATTTTGATTTGATTTTATCATAATTTTTGTAAGGCTTTAAATTTTGAAATTTTATACTCGAAATTTTAACTTTAATTTAAACAAATTAAATATTAAATTAAATATTATTTTCATAAAATATAATTTGAAATTTGATTTTAATTTTGATTTTAATTTTATCTTAATTTTTGTAAGGCTTTAATCCATTAATTAAAACGAAGAAAGTAAAAGTTATTGTTTGAAAATTAAAAAATTTTATGTTTAAAATTTATAATTTAAAATTAATATTATAAAATTTTAAATTTTAAAATTTAAATGTTGAAATTTTATATTTAAAATTTTAATTTAATTTGAGAAAATAAAATGTTAAATTAAATATTATTTTTAAAAAATATAATTTGATTATGATTTTGATTTTCTCTTAATTTTTTTAATGCTTTAATCCATTAATTAAAACGAACTAATTATATTTTAACAATTTTTATCACAAATTAAATTTTGAGGGCAAAAAGATAAATTATCCCAACCTAACCTCTTTATTCTTCTTATTTCTCATTCTCATACCAAACATAAAATCTCTTATCCCTGGAATCATCCCAAACGCTTTTTTACTCTAGTTCCGTACTTTATACTTATCCCGGCATTAGCTAGTTCTATCTCAATTCATTACCAAACGGGCCTAGAGAACAGATTATGTTGTTGTTACTTCACTATAAAACCATATATGCTATCAACCAGATGCTATTTACATGAATGGACCACCAAATAAATAGCACAGTAGCTGCACATGTTGGTGTGAGTAATTAAGCATGCAACATGTTGGTTGTGGTGGAGCCTACGAGCCAAAACCTTCTCTTTTCCACTTTTTCTTCCTTTTAAACACACCACATAAAATATAATTCCTTGTTTCTAGGACCCTGTTCATGAGCTTTTGGCGTGGGCACATGCATGAAATGCTTAATGCGACACATAATTTAAGTTCCCCACACCCCGCCAAAAAAATAATAATAATAATAATAATATGTAGCCGAGATGTTTTGTGGAGCATAGATGGATAAGAAAGAAAAAAGAATGAATATATCAATGTGGCTTTATTTATATGCTCTATCTAGTTCATACATATGAATGGCGTTTGATTAATGCGAACATAAACACTTATTTCACATGAATATCAGCATTCCTCTAATTTCTAACAATGTTTTGGTTTAACATCAAGCTATCAACTGAAATAATGACTACATAGTTATACGCCCAAGGAACAAAGAGAGAAAAAATATATATACTTTGAGCTAGAGAAACTGATGGGAAAATGGTGTGGATATTTTTACTTCTCGAGGATGAATTCTCGGATTTCTATTCCTGTATGTCGGGCACCGCCCTGCTTTCGCACTAGGACTTCGTCGCCGACTTTTAGCGACGTCACAGGAATAACCATGTTCGTGTCGTTGCCTTCCGTCGACAAATAGAAGAGACAGACAAATCAGAGCGAAGAACTAAAGAGAATTTGTTGAGATGTTAAGAGATAAGTGAAATTTAAGAAGAAATCACCTTCGCTGGGACAAACAAGACCGACGGTTTCTACATTCTGTAGAAAAATGCTGTAGGTCTCTTCTCCCAAACTTTCCTGCAGACGCATAATATTTTTGATGAAATCAGAAGCAAACTATTTACAAAATTATCAGCATTAGCTGCATAATATGAAAAAGCAGTCGAACTTCATAAAGAAAAAACTGATGATTGTCACAGCAGTTCTAAAAAGAACACCATATAAACTCCTTTCTTACCGTGCTTATATATGCGATTAAGTATCAATAATAGCATTAAATTTGGCATGGCAGAAGGATGTTTCTGTAAACATGCTGATTAATCTTCACTGTAGACAAAAAATGAGGGGGCCAAACTGAAAACCTTAGCCTGTACAAGGACGAGGGGTCTCGATTCTATTTTCACACGGCCCACAATAGCTGTTCGCCACAAGCCACTTTGATCGACCACTATCACTTCTTTACCAGCATGAAGCTCAGAGAGATAGCAGGTCTTCCCCCCAGGGACTGCAAGGTAGGCATGCACAGGCCCCTACAGATTGGAAATAAAACATAGTAAAATGGATAGATAATCCCTCTTCGATTCCCAATTTGCTATTTAGTACGTGAACGTTTCAGGTAAGTATTTGATTCCTAAACTTTCTCACATGTAGCAATTCCATCTGTGAAACCAAACACTCACTGCGTTAATCCTGAACGGCCTGCTTGCAATGTAGCTTGTCTCCAAGCATTCTGAGTGAACCAAGAACAAACCTCTGGCAAATGAACCAACCTAAAACACAAGCGCAAGCATTACCATGTATATATATATGCATTTTTAGAGAGAACTAAAAAAATCAAACATACATAGCATGGAATTCAGGCATAGATGCTATAAAATGCAAATTAATGAAATTAAGTGCGAATTGCAAATGGAAAAGGTTATATAAAAGAGAAGGAAAACATAAGCTCGGATACTTCAATATAAGTATTGATAGAGATAAACGCAAACCAGAAGGCCTTCGCCAGGTCGCATGATACTGCAATGGTCCACACAAACACGATCACCCATTCCGACCACTTCAACGTTTGTTATTGTGGCTTTAGTCAAAGCTAACCGACTACTCGCCTCATTCCTTCTATCAAAATACTCCTGATTACATTAACCAAAAAGAAAAAGATAGTTCATTAAACCCACAAAATAGTACTTAACAAGTACTAATGACGACAGACGAGTGCTTTTTCAATACAGTGAGTAATCAACTGAAAGAGGCCTGTTTATTGCCATCGAAAGTAGGTAAAGGAAATCACAAGCGAGGAAAATAGAAGATTTCCAATCTATGTGATAAGAGGAATCAATGTCAATTACATTTACTTTTCCATAAGAGCGGAACAAAATAGAAGATTTAGAGGAATGACCTTTAGTTTAAGGATATCTCCTGTGTCTTCAAATTTTAGCACTACTCCATCAAGACCTTGCTCCAAGGCCTACAAATATAAAATATAAGTTTTAGACAGCACCGTCTCCAAGAACAAGTTTGAGCAATCACCACTCATAAAATGTATGAGTAAATTTTCCCGTATATACCTCGAGAAACACTTGTGCTTCTGTTGAAGTTGTCGCAACAGCCAATACAGTCCTCTTAAAGCCCTGGAATGCTGCAACTATGTTCTCTGCAGGTATAACCTATACAATGTTAAAAGAGTAGATCAATACTTTTTTCTTAAATACCATGCAGGTAGTTTCATTTTTATCAATAAAAGTTCAACAGTTTGATGGAAGCAATTAAAAAAAGTGCGATATAGATCTTAGCTACACAGTCATATTAAGGTTATAGAGTCCCGACCAATAAAAGGAAAAAATCTTGGGTAAGTGATAGCAATATAACAAGCTGTATAAATGAGCCTGAGTCAAGTATAACATACTGTATGCATAAAATGTGACTGACGAAACTCAAAATTGCAGGATAACGACGATTAATATCAATTTGCTATTAAGCCTAAAGAACGCCGTCGAGGGTCTAAATTAAACCAACAGAGCAAACATATCACAGATTTAGTAGCAAACAGATATGCTGTTCCCTCGTATAAACGATGTAATGATGTTTTACTCATGAGATTAGCAATGTGTGTCAAACCTGCCATTCACCCTGAAAATTGATAACCAAGTTATCGACTTGCATGTCATCCGGTCGTATAAGTTCTAATTCTTGTGGAGATGAAACACCATAAAACATTCCGACATTCAGCCCGTGTTCATCAAGAAGCTTTGAACCGTCAATGAATAGCGGATGTATTAAAGCGGTTGCTGCACAAACCACCAACACCTGAATGTTACAAGTCTATGGCAAGCTTCTAGAAAAACATGGCTGTTAATTTAGCCAATACTGCTCCTTTCTATGATATAAACACAGTGTAATACGCTAGGACCACGCATCTTGCAATGAATCAGCGCAAAAGGAAACAAAATGGAGTGCAAAACAAGATTGGAAGAATAAAACAGAAACAGGATCTTTAGTGGCATACATGACCAATCCTGCACAAGTTTTTCGGAACAAGGTTCCGAGGCGAAGACGAAAGTTCTCCAACCTCTCTCAACTGCCGCGGTCATCACTTGCCTATTCTCTGTCCATACCCAGACGAGCTTCGAACCCTCATTCTTGTTCCCCAACATAGAGGAAGACATTTTAATGCAAGAGGTCACAAGCACATGAGCAGCATTAGCTACATGAAAATGCAAACAGAAGAAGACACAAGGTCAAATTGGAGCTACAATTCCACCCAAAAAAAAAAAATCGATCTTTTTCCAAGCTAGAGATAAGGAACAAGTAAATGATAACATGGTAATCAATAATTACAGCTAAATACTACTAAAGGAGCGGCCTTTCTCGGAGATGAAGAGAAGAAACAAGGAAATGGGGTGACATGGTAATCATTATTTTGTAAAGATAATCACACAGGAGTGAAAATTGGAAGCGAAATCAGCATTATAATACACCCAAAAAAAGGGAAAAAAACAATCGAAATAGTGGAAATTGATGGAGACCGAGAGAGAAAGCGCCATGAGAGGGGTTTAGAGAGGAGGAGGAGGAGGAAGAGAAAGAGTAGGTACATCTCCGGCGAGTAGGGATCGGGTTCGTCGTGGCTGCGGCGCTTTGACCCGGAATGATGGATAGGAGTGCCATTGCAATCATACCCCCAATTTTTTTACTTTACAAATTACACCCTTGACACGTATGGGAACTGCATAAAATGTGTGGCAATTAATTCATTGTAGTTCGCCCAATCACACTATACCAATTTCATAAAATTTTCGTCATATTAAAAACAGATCATAAATTAAAAATTTAAATCAAATTATAAATATAAATTATAAATCAAAAATCTAAATCATATCACATATAAATTAGAATTATTAGAATTCATGTTGTATCACTTTATCTCGCATAATACTTTTTCATATTATCAATTGTTTCTAGTGCAAATGGCAAAGGATTTGCTGGTTGATATTTGTGACTTGAGTTCGAAGTCCAGTTGCTTTACATTTTTAGTTAAATTTATTTTAAAAATAAACGAAGCAGATAACATACTACCTTTCTCTCAAAACAAAAAATACTTTTTCACATTTTTTATTGGTATTTATTTATAATACCATATTTTTTATTGGTATTCATTTATAATACCAATTATAACAATTTGACCTACTAGACTTAATTTTTTCAATACGAAAAAAATAAAAATCCAAAATAATAACTGTTATATTGAGTTTAGGCTACTGTTCCAAAATATTTAAATTAAGTTGTGTTATTAAAATCTTTATATAATTTTTATATTTTAATAAAAAAAATACTAAAACAAATTATGGAAAAACACTGCAGAAACCACTAAAAAACTAATTTTGACAAGCTAAAAAAAAACGAAAATAAAATAAAACACAAAAGCTGCTTAATAGAGACCCAAACAAAGCCCAAATTAACCACACACTCCTACTTATAACTAAAGCACATATGATTAATATGCTTACTTAAAACTCTTCACTTCTTAATGGAAAACTTGTAAAGCATATAATGCTTATAAACATCTTCAGGCCCGTAAACTTCGTTGGGAAAGTTGGGATGGTGAATTGCATCAGGAAAATCCTGCGTCTCGAGGCATACAGCTGAATGTTGCTCGTAAAAGTAGCCATGTTTTCCTTGTACATGATGAAGAAAATTGGCCGAGTAGAACTGCACCCCAGGTTGGTTCGACCACAATTCGAGAACCCGGCCCGACCGGGGCTCCTCGACGACCGCCACCTTCCTCACCCCCTGTCCGTCTGTGGACCCGTCGAGCACGTAGTTGATGTCGTACCCGCCCGGCACGTTACTGATCCTGCTACCGACCGTCCTCGGTTCGCGGAAATCGTATGGTGTGCCCTCAACTGGGGTGATTTTTCCGGTGGGGATTAGATTTTCGTCGACTGGAGTTATGTGTGAAGCAAAGATTTGGACCAGGTTTTTGAGAATCGTGCCACTCCCGTGCCCTGCCAGGTTCCAGTAGCTGTGCTGGGCCAAATTGATCGGGGTCGGTTTGTTTCGAGGCTCGGCTCGCATCGTCACGCTCAAAGTGTAGTCCTCGTCGATCTTGTACGTCACGAACACGTCGAGATCGCCCGGATATCCTGCGTGAAATGAAAATTTAGTTTCATTTCACGTCGATCTTGTACGTCACACACACACACACACACACACATTCACGTCGATCTTGTACGTCACGAACACACACACACACACAGAATAGAGCTTATATACTTTCAAAAACATGTCAAACTATATTTATAAATTTTTTATTATTAAATTTATATTGGAATTCGTGCTATTGTACTATTTTTTTCTCTTTTTGATTAAATTTACAATAACACAAATCTCAATGATAAAAAATTTATAAACATATTTAAAATTATCCTTTTAAAAATATATAAACTCTACTCTATATACATCTTATCAAAATAAAATATATATATATATATATATATATATATATATATATATAGTAGAGCTTATATGCTTTTAAAAGTACAAGTCCATCCATATTTAAATTTTTTATCATTAGATTTGTATTAATATTTATATTTTTTACTTTTTTTCTCTCTCTTTTTAGTTGACTTTACAATAATATAAATTCAAATACAAATTTAATAATAAAAAAAATTTAAATATAAATTAACTTGTGCTTTTAAATGTATATAGGCTATACTCTATATATATACCTTGTTCACCATCAAAGCTATGGTAGTGAAATGTGATGTAGGGAAATTCACCCTCCACTCTCTCTCTAACATCCCAAATGACCTGGTTGAATCCTCTGTGACCACCTAATAAAAAATCTCAACAAATTATAAAACAAAGATAAAAATTAACAGTTCATATATAATGCTATTTATGGATAGAGAAATCTCACCATGAAGGGAATTTTTCCCATCATTTGGGTATAAATGATATGTTTTTCCATTTAGAGTGAACTTTGCTCCACCAATCCGATTCGCGACTCGCCCAACCAATGCTCCAAAATAAGTTGTCTCATTCTAAACAGAAAAAATAGAAACATTGCGTATAGAAAAAAGAGCATTTTGAAAACATAGTGATGGACCGTAAATCAATCGTTCGTCACGTAAGGTAAAAAGAACGGTGTGCATCTTACAACATAGGAGCTGATCTTATCGTACCCGAGAACCACATCATCTAATTTCCCTGCAAACAAACATAACAAAAAATCAGAAAAAAAAAAAAAAAAAAAAACTTACAGATAAGAATCAAATTTGTAAACAGTATCTGAAAAAATAAAGGAATTGAAATAATTAATTAATCCAACCTTTATTATCAGGGAGAATAACGGATAGAATGGTTGCACCCCAGCTACTAACTTTCACAGAGAACTCCCCCCTCCTCAACTCATATATCCCCACCACCCTCTTATTCTCCCCAGAGCATAACCCGGATAATAAACCCAAAACCAAAAGAGAGAGGGAAATGATCAATAGTAGGGAATTATTATTCCTCGCCATGGTTAGTGAATGTGAATAGAGAGAATAAAAAATAAATGGATAAATGAGCCTTGTAGAGTTTGTTACCTTTTATTTATAGAGGTGATTTTTGTATGTGTCATTACTTTAAATTATTAGAATAACTAATTCACCGGATATCTCTCTCCTATACCTGCTTTTATTCCCGGGTACGAGAAACTAACTTAATCGGATCCTCCACGTTGCATGCAATATAATTGACATGTCACACACACCCACGTAATTAATATTGGGATTATTATATAATAATAATTATTATATAATAATATGAAAAATAAGATGAAATAAAATGAGAAAAAAAAAAAAGGTATAGGAAATGTGAGGTGGCTAGCTAATTAATATCCAACTGATCGATCGATATGTTTCCTATTCGAACAATATCTAAATATTCATGATCTACACCAACAATATTATATATATATATATATATATATATATATATATATATATATATATATATATATATATATATATATATATATAATTCATTCTAAAGTCCACTGAATTGATTATGATATATATTTAACGATTTTATTAAGAAAGTACATATTTTTACTCTAACTTTAATTTATTTAATAATATTTAATAAAATTTAATTTCAAACTGGTCCCAGAAAAAGAAGCAATGCGCTTTAGCTTTAGCTTTAGCTTTAGGCTTCTGTTTAAAGAACTGGCCATGCCTAGATTTAGGAAAGAGCATTTCCAAATTCACACATCTATTAATATCTAAAAAATTAATGAAACAATTATGTGATAATGTGATAATAATATACCAAACTACCCTTTCTAATAAATTATTTTACTATTTTACGGGATTAATTTTGTTACCTAGGGGCTATTCACTGATTAAATACTCACACAAGTGCTGATAATAAGATCAGATGTTTAAATTTTTGTGTGAATTTAAATTTGAAATTCTATTATTTTTTTGCTTCCATTGTGGTGAGCTAAAATATATTTCAAAATATATATTTTTTTAGAGAAAAATAGCACGCTACCCGTTTCATTCAACTGGAAATTGAATTTAGTAATATGGGCGAGACAACAAAGTCTCTAAGAGATGAAAGCGTCAAACAAGATCTTTCCGTTGAGCCAGCGTTCTCCTAACCGAGCTGATGGCAAATAGGAGATCAACATTACGGTGCTGGAATAAGATTTTGTTTCTGCTATTCCAAATCACCCACCAATTCGCAGTCTGGACAGTTAGAAAACTGTTCCGGTCTACCTGTCCCTCCCCTTGCACCCAATACTCCCACACCTCGCTAATAGTAGCCCCTAGTACCTCAAACCCAGCGTCCTCTTCACCCGACCCAATAACAAATCATGAGTATAAATATTTTAAGAACAAATAGTTGGTCGTCTCAATCTGATCACCACAGAGCACACAGTGAAAGTTTCTGGACCACCCTTTTTTATCCAGATTTTTCGTCGTTAGAAGTTGATTTTTAAACACAAGTCATACGAATATCTTCACTTTAGATGGCATACATAAATGCCAAACATAAAAAATGTTGTACTCGCGTAGGTGGACATGTAGGTGGACTTTACGGTAAAGGTCTGGGTTGTATTTCAAAATATTATTCTTGCATGTATGGTCTTGGTTGCATGAAATGTGATAATGGCACTTTCGAAAATTCCTCAAAGTCCAAGCCCAAACTCTCTTCAAATATAGTCACCAACGAAGCCAATGGGTTTAAGGAAAATAAAAAATAATAATAAAAAAGAGCTGGAGAGAGAGAGAGAGGGGGGGGGGGGGAAGGGAGAGGAGGGAGAAATGGAAGCGGCGATGGATCTGATGCGGCGAATCTCGCCGAAGCAGAGCGAGACGGCTTTGTCGGCGCTGTTGTCGCTGTTGCCCCACCATTCCGCCGATCTCCTCTCCCAAGTGGACCAACCCCTCCAGGTTCCCCCTCTTTTTTCGAATTCAAAATTTCAAATTTTTTGAGAATTTGCGTTTTGTTCACCGTGCATTTGCGCCTTTGATCTCGCGATCCCGTTTCCGCAGTTGCCACCTTTGATTTGTTTCCGATATTCTATCCTACGAGGTTCCCCTTTTTTTTAAACGAATTCAAGTTTCAAAATTTGAAATTTGGTCATTGGTCGCGGTCCGCGTCTCTAAAATTGCCACCTTTGATCGGTTCCCGAAACGGCTCCCCTTCTGCGTTAACGTCCTTTATCCTACCTGCTGTGCTTGTTCTAGGGTTATAAGTTCAATCTTTCTGGGATCAACTTCCTCAGCGAATTCCCATTTGGGCACTTTCCCCTTTTTGAGACGATTCTATTTGCGGGTGTTTGGTTATTGGGCCCTGTCGATGGATTTAATTATCATAAGGAGGCTTCTTTACCTTGAAAAGAAGAAATTTTTCTACTTCTTACTTTGATGTTAGAATCATTTAATGATCCCTGATCCTAATATTAGGTTAACCCCAATATTAACGTGTAATTCAATTCACAGCATATAGAGATGCCCATGAGCTAATTTTGTGTCTCCAAAAAAAGAGAGGAGAAAAAAAAGGGGCTTGCTTTCACTTCATGTTTTGATACAATATATCGCGCAAAGATGCTTCCTTTCTTCTGTTCTGTTTGTTTGCGACCACAAAAATTATCTGAATTCCCAATTTTCCGTTGAGGGTGCAGGTTTGTATGGATAAGGAGTTGATGAAGGAGTTCATACTTTGTGAATACAATAGGGATGCTGATTCCTATAGGTAAGCTACTAGAAATAATCCTCGGAGCCTATGATTGTGGGAGTGGGTTCAGATAATTATTTTGGAATTTCCTGCAATTTTGACCTTTCATGTGCATAGCAATAATTTCTATTTTTGTCTTGTGTTAATTTTTTTGTTCGCTTGCATTAACAGATCGCCATGGTCGAACAAATATTACCCGCCTTTAGAGGATGGGCCACTCCCTTCTGTTGAGTTGAGGAATCTCGAAGTTGAAGCAAATGAAGTTTTTGCTGTTTATCGTGACTAGTGAGGTTCTTCACTTCATTCATATTCAACATAATTACAATTCATTCCCGAGTTATTTATCACTCTTCTTTCTTCCCTAATAGAAAGAAAGGAAAGGGAAAAATAGTTTTGATTTGCTATTCAGTAGTCTGAATTTTGGTTCAGCATTAGGATAGTGAATTTCTAGATTAGTTCTCAGTTATTGACCAACACCTTTCTCTTTATGCATAGGTATTATGAAGGAGGTGTCTCGTCGGTGTACTTGTGGGAAGATGATAACCAGGGCCTTGTGGCATGCTTCTTAATAAAGAAAGGTCTAAGCTTCAATGCCAATACAATCTCTTTCCTTTTGGGTGATCTATTGACTTGTGCTATACTGACTTGCTGATTTTCCGGAAATTAGATGGGTCGAAGATGGGACATGGCAGAAGAGGATACTTGCAAGAGGGTTCATGGGATGCTATTCATGTAATTGAGGTAAAGCACTATTTACTGCTGCATCAATTCTTACAACTACTAGAATCACTAGACAGTACTTGTTTACTATCACATATATTTAGGCATGCAGACAGATTTAGAATTAATTGGAAACTTTCTGGGTGCAAACTGAATAAAATTACTGCTGTGCGAACAAGCCTTTATAGTGTCTATCATATAACTGTTTTTAGTATAATATGTTCTGGGCACTAACTGCTGTTTTTTTTTTTTTTTTTTTTTGGAATGGTGGTCCTAACAACTGTTAGATATGTATTTACAGATTGGACCAGGTGTAGAAGGAACAGCTCGTTACTGCTTAACCAGTACCATCATGCTATCATTGACAACGGAAAACAACTCATCAGGAACTTTTAATCTCTCGGGATCGATCAGGAGACAGGTACTTGAGTTATTTATGTATGTAATGATGTTTCCTTCAAAAGGTGATTTTTCGTGTCTCTTGCTTTCGAAAACATGGTGTAGATTAATGTGCCAGCTAGAGTGCATTACTACCTAGACAGAATGATTTACCAATAAATTAAATGGGAGTAGTTTCATTTCATTTATAGAGGTGATTTTTGTTGAGTTTGTTACCTTATAAATATAAATTAATTTATGCTTTTAAAAGTATATAGGCTATACTCTATATATATATATATATACCTTGTTCACCATCAAAGCTATGGTAGTGAAATGTGAATCTATATATATATATATGCCTTGTTCACCATCAAAGCTATGGTAGTGAAATGTGATGTAGGGAAATTCACCCTCTACTCTCTCTCTAACATCCCAAATGACCTGGTTGAATCCTCTGTGACCACCTAATAAAAAATCTCAACAAATTATAAAATAAAGATAAAAATTAACAGTTCATATATAATGCTATTTATGGATAGAGAAATCTCACCATGAAGGGAATTTTTCCCATCATTTGGGTATAAATGATATGTTTTTCCATTTAGAGTGAACTTTGCTCCACCAATCCGATTTGCGACTCGCCCAACCAATGCTCCAAAATAAGTTGTCTCGTTCTAAACAGAAAAAATAGAAACATTAATTGCATATAGAAAAAAGAGCATTTTGAAAAAATAGTGATGGATCGTAAATCAATCGTTCGTCACGTAAGGTAAAAAGAACGGTGTGCATCTTACAACATAGGAGCCGATCTTATCGTACCCGAGAACCACATCATCTAATTTCTCTGCAAACAAACATAGCAAAAAATCAGAAAAAAAAAAAAAAAAAAAAACTTACAGATAAGAATCAAATTTGTAAACAGTATCTGAAAAAAGGAATCGAAATAATTAATTAATCCAACCTTTATTATCAGGGAGAATAACGGAGAGAATGGTTGCACCCCAGCTACTAACTTTCACAGAGAACTCCCCCCTCAACTCATATATCCCCACCACCCTCTTATTCTCCCCAGAGCATAACCCGGATAATAAACCCAAAACCAAAAGAGAGAGGGAAATGATCAATAGTAGGGAATTATTATTCCTCGCCATGGTTAGTGAATGTGAATAGAGAGAATAAAAAAGAAATGGATAAATGAGCCTTGTAGAGTTTCTTACCTTTTATTTATAGAGGTGATTTTTGTATGTGTGATTACTTTAAATTATTAGAATAACTAATTCACCGGATATCTCTCTCCTATACCTGCTTTTATTCCCGGGTACGAGAAACTAGCTTAATCCGATCCTCCACGTTGCATGCAATATAATTGACATGTCACACACACCCACGTAATTAAGCAAAATAATATTGGGATTATTATATAATAATATGAAAAATAAGATGAAATAAAATGAGAAAAAAAAAAAGTATAGGAAATGTGAGGTAGCTAGCTAATTAATATCCAACCGATCAATCGATATGTTTCCTATTCGAACAATATCTAAATATTCATGATCTACACCAACAATATTATGTATTTATATCTATATATATATATATATATATATATATATATATATATATATATATATATATATATATATATATATAATTCATTCTAAAGTCCCTTCTTAGTTATACTTTAGGTTTCGTTTTGAATTAGGAGATCGAGATTGTGTTAAGAATTGCGTTAGGTGTGGAGAAAAGGTACAAATCGTATATCACACTGAATTGATTATGATATATCTTTAACGATTTTATTAAGAAAGTACATAATTTTACTCTAACTTTAATTTATTTAATAATATTTAATAAATTTTAATTTCAAACTGGTCTCAGAAAAAGAAGCCATGCGCTTTAGCTTTAGCTTTTGGCTTCTGTTTAAAGTGGTTTGTCGAATGGAGCAACTGGCCAGGCAGCTGGGCCATGCTTAGATTTAGGAAAGAGCATTTCCAAATTCACAAAGCTATTAATATCTAAAAAATTAATGAAACAATTATGTGATAATGTGATAATAATATACCAAACTACCTTTTCTAATAAATTATTTTACTATTTTACGGGATTAATTTTGTTACCTAGGGGCTATTCACTTATTAAATACTCACACAAGTGCTGATAATAAGATCATAAGTTTAAATTTTTGTGTGAATTTAAATTTGAAATTCTATTATTTTTTTGCTTCCATTGTGGTGAGCTAAAATATATTTCAAAAAATAATTTTTTTTTGAGAGAAAGGTAGCACGCTATCCGCTTCATTCAACTGGAAACTGAATTTAGCAATATGGACGAGACAACAAGGTTTCTAGGAGATGATGAAAAAAAAAAAAAAAAAAAAAGCGTCAACCAAGATCTTTCCGCTGAGCCAGCGTTCTCCTAACCGAGCTAACGGCAAACAGGGGATCAACATTACGGTGCTGGAATAAGATTTTGTTTCTGCTATTTCAAATCACCCACCAATTCGCAGTCAGGACAGTTAGAAAACTGTTCTGGTCTACCTGTCCCTCCCCTCGCACCCAATACTCCCACACCTCGCTAACAGTAGCCCCTAGTACTTCAAACCCAGCGCCCTCTTCACCGGACCCAATAACAAATTATGAGTATAAACACTTCAATAACAAATGGTTGGTCGTCTCAATCTAATCACCAGCACACAGTGAAAGTTTCCGGACCACCCTCTTTTACCCAGATTTTTTGTTGTTAGAAGCCGATTTTTAAACGCAAGCCATATGAATATCTTCACTTTGGATGACATATGCAAATACCAAACATAGGAGATTCTGTACTCGCGTAACCCTTCGTTGTTCAACAACATATACGTGGACTCGACGGTAAAGGTCTGGGTTGTATTTCAAAATATTATCCTTGCACGTATGGTCTTGGTTGCATTAAATGTGATAACGGCACTTTCGAAAATTCCTCAAAGTCCAAGCCCGAACTCTCTTCAAATATAGTCACCAACGAAGCCAATGGGTTTAAGGAAAATAAAAAATAATAATAAAAAAGAGCGGCTCCCGCGAGTGAAGCTCCGATCGAACAACAACGTCTCCCCCAAAAATCTCTCCTTTCCCTTGTCTCTCTCTCTCTCTCTCCCTCTCCCTCCCAATAACACACCAATTCCCTTTTCCCCCTCTCTTTCTTCGTCCCCAAATCCAAACCCTAGAGCTGGAGAGAGAGAGAGAGAGGGGGGGGGGGGGGAGGGAGAGGAGGGAGAAATGGAAGCGGCGATGGATCTGATGCGGCGAATCTCGCCGAAGCAGAGCGAGACGGCGTTGTCGGCGCTGTTGTCGCTGTTGCCCCACCATTCCGCCGATCTCCTCTCCCAAGTGGACCAACCCCTCCAGGTTCCCCCTCTTTTTTCGAATTCAAAACTTCAAATTTTTTGAGAATTTGCGTTTTGTTCACCGTGCATTTGCGCCTTTGATCTCGCGATCCCGTTTCCGCAGTTGCCACCTTTGATTTGTTTCCGATATACTATCCTACGAGATTTCCCTTTTTTTTAAACGAATTCAAGTTTCAAAATTTAAAATTTGGTCTTTGGTCGCGGTCCGCGTCTCCAAAATTGCCACCTTTGATCGGTTCCCGAAACGGCTCCCCTTCTGCGTTAACGTCCTTTATCCTACCTGCTGTGCTTGTTCTAGGGTTATAAGTTCAATCTTTCTGGGATCAACTTCCTCAGCGAATTCCCATTTGGGCACTTTCCCCTTTTTGAGACGATTCTATTTGCGGGTGTTTGGTTATTGGGCCCTGTCGATGGATTTAATTATCGTAAGGAGGCTTCTTTACCTTGAAAAGAAGAAATTTTTCTACTTCTTACTTTGATGTTAGAATCATTTAATGATCCCTGATCCTAATATTAGGTTAACCCCAATATTAACGTGTAATTCAATTCACAGCATATAGGGATGCCCATGAGCTAATTTTGTGTCTCCAAAAAAAGAGAGGAGAAAAAAAAGGGGCTTGCTTTCACTTCATGTTTTGATACAATATATCGCGCAAAGATGCTTCCTTTCTTCTGTTCTGTTTGTTTGCGACCACAAAAATTATCTGAATTCCCAATTTTCCGTTGAGGGTGCAGGTTTGTATGGATAAGGAGTTGATGAAGGAGTTCATACTTTGTGAATACAATAGGGATGCTGATTCCTATAGGTAAGCTACTAGAAATAATCCTCGGAGCCTATGATTGTGGGAGTGGGTTCAGATAATTATTTTGGAATTTCCTGCAATTTTGACCTTTCATGTGCATAGCAATAATTTCTATTTTTGTCTTGTGTTAATTTTTTTGTTCGCTTGCATTAACAGATCGCCATGGTCGAACAAATATTACCCGCCTTTAGAGGATGGGCCACTCCCTTCTGTTGAGTTGAGGAATCTCGAAGTTGAAGCAAATGAAGTTTTTGCTGTTTATCATGACCAGTGAGGTTCTTCACTTCATTCATATTCAACATAATTACAATTCATTCCCGAGTTATTTATCACTCTTCTTTCTTCCCTAATAGAAAGAAAGGAAAGGGAAAAATAGTTTTGATTTGCTATTCAGTAGTCTGAATTTTGGTTCAGCATTAGGATAGTGAATTTCTAGATTAGTTCTCAGTTATTGACCAACACCTTTCTCTTTATGCATAGGTATTATGAAGGAGGTGTCTCGTCGGTGTACTTGTGGGAAGATGATAACCAGGGCCTTGTGGCATGCTTCTTAATAAAGAAAGGTCTAAGCTTCAATGCCAATACAATCTCTTTCCTTTTGGGTGATCTATTGACTTGTGCTATACTGACTTGCTGATTTTCCGGAAATTAGATGGGTCGAAGATGGGACATGGCAGAAGAGGATACTTGCAAGAGGGTTCATGGGATGCTATTCATGTAATTGAGGTAAAGCACTATTTACTGCTGCATCAATTCTTACAACTACTAGAATCACTAGACAGTACTTGTTTACTATCACATATATTTAGGCATGCAGACAGATTTAGAATTAATTGGAAACTTTCTGGGTGCAAACTGAATAAAATGACTGCTGTGCGAACAAGCCTTTATAGTGTCTATCATATAACTGTTTTTAGTATAATCTGTTCTGGGCACTAACTGTTGTTTTTTTTTTTTTTTTTTTTTTTTTTTTGGAATGGTGGTCCTAACAACTGTTAGATATGTATTTACAGATTGGACCAGGTGTAGAAGGAACAGCTCGTTACTGCTTAACCAGTACCATCATGCTATCATTGACAACGGAAAACAACTCATCAGGAACTTTTAATCTCTCGGGATCGATCAGGAGACAGGTACTTGAGTTATTTATGTATGTAATGATGTTTCCTTCAAAAGGTGATTTTTCGTGTCTCTTGCTTTCGAAAACATGGTGTAGATTAATGTGCCAGCTAGAGTGCATTACTACCTAGACAGAATGATTTACCAATAAATTAAATGGGAGTAGTTTCATTTCATTTATAGAGGTGATTTTTGTAGAGAATAAAAAAGAAATGGATAAATGAGCCTTGTAGAGTTTGTTACCTTTTATTTATAGAGGTGATTTTTGTATGTGTGATTACTTTAAATTATTAGAATAACTAATTCACCGGATATCTCTCTCCTATACCTGCTTTTATTCCCGGGTACGAGAAACTAGCTTAATCCGATCCTCCACGTTGCATGCAATATAATTGACATGTCACACACACCCACGTAATTAAGCAAAATAATATTGGGATTATTATATAATAATATGAAAAATAAGATGAAATAAAATGAGAAAAAAAAAAAGTATAGGAAATGTGAGGTAGCTAGCTAATTAATATCCAACCGATCGATCGATATGTTTCCTATTCGAACAATATCTAAATATTCATGATCTACACCAACAATATTATGTATTTATATCTATATATATATATATATATATATATATATATATAATTCATTCTAAAGTCCCTTGAAGCTTCTATTGACTGAGGCGCCTATATGGACGTTACCGGTCCAGGGCGAGAACTATGTGGTGTATTGTGATGCTTCTCGGATCGGGTTGGGCTGTGCTCTGATGCAGAATGAAAAAGTAATGGCCTATGCCTCTTGACAGCTGAAGCCCTATGAGCAAAACTACCCGACACATGATCTCGAGCTCGCCGCGGGGGGTTTTCGCTCTCAAGCTATGGAGGCATTATCTTTATGGAGTCCACTGCGAGGTCTTTACTGATCACCAGAGCCTTAAGTATCTCTTTACTCAGAAGGAGCTGAACTTGAGGCAGCGCCGATGGCTCGAACTGCTAAAGGACTATGATCTCACTATCCAGTACCACCCAGGTCGGGCCAATGTGGTAGCGGATGCCTTGAGCCGAAAGCACGTGTCGCCAGAGCTGCTAATGATCACGGATCAGGACCGCCTGATTTCTGAGTTTCAGTGTCTAGACTTGGAGATCGTTCCTTCGGGGTCTACCGCTCGACTTTTAGCGATGGTAGTGCAGCCTACCCTGCTTGATCGCATAAAGGAGGGACAGCAGTCGGACCCCTCATTCCAGAAGATTCGAGAACTGATATCGCTGGGACAGACTGACGATTATCAGCTGCACGCCGATGGCTCTATCCGATTCAGGGGTCGTTGGTGTGTTCCAGATGACGGTGAATTAAAGAAGGACAACCTTACTGAGGCGCATCGTTCCTTATATACGGTACATCCTGGCGGGACTAAAATGTACCGGGATCTGAAGCAGCATTACTGGTGGCCTGGGATGAAGGCTGATGTGGCGAACCATGTGGCGCAGTGCCTAGTTTGCCAGCAGGTGAAGGCGGAACACCAGAGACCGGCGGAAAAACTGCAACCACTTCCTGTACCAGTTTGGAAGTAGGAGCAGATCACGAGGGACTTTATTACCGGTCTGCCTCGATCCCAGCGAAGCCACGTGGGAACGCGAGTCAGCCATGATGGAGCATTTTCCCCATTTATTTGACTCCTAGTTGTATTTAGTTTCGGGGACGAAACTTCCTTTTAGGTGGTAGAGATGTAAAAACTTGAAATTTTATTGTAAATAAATAAAAGAAAAGAAGGAAATGTCAAGTTGATTTTGCCACAAGAGCGCAGTTGACCTTTTTGCCACTGTGTAAATCGCACAGTTGACGAGGCTGAAATGTCGCCTTTCAATCCGAGCCTAATCTTGAAAATCCGAGATCACCAGTGCGACCGTCTCGTCGAACCGATCGAAAATGATATTAAGTAAGTTCAGATCCAACGGTCGGATCTTCCAGAAATCAGCGAAGAAGCGGGCGGGACCCGCGACTTAAGTGAATAGTGCTGTGAACAGTAGATGAACAGTAACCCCTATTTCGAAATCCCCTTAATGCCAACGTTAGTCAATTCGCTGTCTGGACTCCGATCATAGCGACCCAGGTAGTCGATTTGAACGATTTCGTCATTCTGAACGTAATGCCGCTGAAGGAATTTTCGTTTGACGACCCTAGAGTCTTGAAAAGCGCGATAAACTGTATTTCTGTACAGTATTTATGGACCGATAATTTATCCGAGCATTTTCTCAAAAAACAAAAATCGCTACCTGATAGGTTTCGTCGAGCCGGACGTCGTGGCGAAGTCCGTTTCGCGATTCGACGACTAGAATGCCTCGAAAAGCGTGAAATACAGTGAAAAGCGCGGCTTTTTGCACATTACCCCCTATAGTTATTCCTCGTTTTGCGTGCCACCTCTTTGGTGAGGGACCTAAGTGTGAATGAGAGATGCTGTGAGGGACTGAGCTCCAGATATTGAAAGATCGAGGGTTAAAATGCAATTGTGCCAAATCCTATATAACACACCCCCTCGAGCTAGGTTTTCACAAACCCTAAACCCCTGAGCTCAGCCCCAGCCGCAGCTCCAACTGAATCCACACCCTCTCTGCCGCACTTCTCGGAGGCAGCTCACCGGCCGCCGCCACCCCGTCGCCGGAGAAGAGGGAAAGACCAAGAATTATCTTCCCTTCGGTTGGGAAGGAGAAGAAGTTCTTCCCGAAGACCTTGGAGACTCTTAGCTGCACCTGGAGGCTCCTCGGGGACAGAGGCGCCGGGCTGAGGTGAACCCGACATCAGCCGCCGCCGCACGCCGCCGCGGGGGCAACTTCCTCCTTCAGCTTTTCCGGCGAGGTAAGTTCATGGAAGTTTTTGATTTTAATTCTCCCATGGACCCGACCATTGGGTTACTGACACCGAGGGGACCATCCTGGTGCAGGCCGAGCCGCTGCCGCCGTCCCGATCGCCGGCGGGAGCCCATCGTTTTTGGCCGATCGGGAGCGCCGCTATCATCCGGCCGGTGAACTCAAGATCAGAACCGATAGATCTTGTCCTCTCGTCGACTGCAGCATCTCCACGAAGTTGGAGGGCCATCGGTTGAAGATCGGGGCCAATTGGGTCTGCCCTAGAAATCGGATTTTCTTCACGTTGGCCGATCGTCGTCGTCCGGCGCCGCCGCTCACTCCCGACGCCGGCCACCACTGCAGGAAGCTTCCTGGCGTCGTGGAGATCAACTTGGTCCAAGTTGCGCCGGGCCGATCATTGCCGGCCGGAATCCGCCATTGGAGGCCATTGAGCTCAACCGAGCTCCGCCGCCGCACGTCGCCGTCGCCTCCAGACGTCGGCCAACCGTGCAGGTAAGCCCAGTACATCATTTTAAGGTAGATTATGCTGCTGCATGCAGTCTTTGACGTCGAGATAATAACCTCTGTAGCTGCACCTTGTTGCATCCGAGCTTGAGCTCCGGCCGCCACCGACGTCCCCGGGCTCCGGCCATCTCTACGGGTAGGATCTGATTACCTGTTATAAGTTTCCCAACATTTTGTTTTGGGCCAGGGAACCCCAGTAACCGAGCTGTGGTCTTGCACCCGAAATACCCATTTCGGGTTTGTCTCCGGCCGCCGCCGCCTCCGGCCGCCGGCGCCTGACCCGGCATGGACCAATCACCTTCTGGGACTCATATCTAACTGGTGCTCACCCCTGTTTGCAGTTTGACTAGGAGTGGATCTGGACTTGGCCAAAACCGAGCCTTGGCATTTTGTGGCGTTGCTCCGGCCACCCTCTGGCGCGCCACAGGTGAGCATCACTGTCCTTGACCATCTCTCAGTGCCATGCTCCAGTTATTTCCTTATTTGATCAAGTATAAGTTAAGTTGTAACATAGTTGCAATCTGGACTTAGTAATGGTTGGGCCAACTTTGCCCTCGGGCCCCGTGCCAGCCCAAGCTTGTGAGCACGGGCTTCGTCTTGTCGAAACGAACGCGCTGAAACTTACGGCGTCGTTTTTGGTTTTCCGGATTGCGAGAACGAGTCAAAACAATTAACTGGATTTGTGTTTTTATGCAAATTATGATATATTATGGATCAAAGTGTAAATTGGACACGCTGGCTGTCTTTAGACAGTGTTTTCATACCCACTGAGCATTTTGTTAGAGTCCCGTGGATTCTTGTTGAGCGGGAAACGGATCTTGTTCAGTAATTTGGCGTTATTGTCCCGTAGTGGCGTTGCGTTATTGTAGTGTCGTCGGGATGGGTTTGTGTGAGTCTGTTACTGACTACAGTTTCTGTTCAGGGCCCAGTTGTTCAGCACCAGCCTCCCAGTAGCCGAGCGGGAGTTCGAGGATCTGCCTACATTCAGGTGGGTTATCTTCGGTCCGGGCTTTATCTTTTCGGCCCTCTGGTTGCTTTAGTCCAGTCGGACACCTGTTCTTGATTTAGTCCTAATGATTTTGCCTGTTTTTGATTTAGTCCTGATGATTTTGCCTGTTCTTGATTTAGTCCTGATGATCTTGCCTGTTCTTGATTTAGTCCTGATGATTTTGTCTGTTCTTGATTTAGTCCTGATGATCTTGCCTGTTCTTGATTTAGTCCTGATGATTTTGCCTGTTCTTGATTTAGTCCTGATGATTCTGCCTATCTGCCATATGATCTTTCCTGATAGACATTGATCTCCTTAGACATATCATGTATACCTGCTCGTCAGCTTTTATATCCCAGTACGGTAGATTTTTATGGTCTGATCATGCCTGTTGATTTCTATCATATATGCCACTTGTTATACTGCATTTATATCCAGAGATACTTGCTTATATATTCAGATATGCATGATCGACCCATGATCGATATACAGACAGATAGTTGCTTCCCTGAGGGGATCTCGGCAGGTTTGCCGACTACCCGGTCATTAGACCGTGAGCTTGAGCATAGCATTATGATTACCATGCACTGTTGTACTTCACGAACATCAGCGGAGTCATGACCCGTGTAGATGTTCTTTGCCGGCAAAGTGGTCTAGAGATGGGACCCGTGAGCCCGATTGCATCTGTGAGTGCCCGGGTTATTGTCAGCGGATGGGGTGCGGATCGGTGGTATTGCCTGAGGTTCTGTGAGACCAATAATGGCATATGATTGGATACTTGGGTTTCTATTTTTGACGCATCATTTTTAGCTTGCACTGTCATTTGTAGCTATTTACCTTGTACCATCGCTGCTCAGTTTATGCTTGATTATTTCAGTTATATCATGATTTCCAGTATTACTTATCTGCAGTTCCTTTATGCTGGATTTTTACAGTTATATCATGATTATCAGCACTTATTGATTATCAGTAGACACTACCGGTTTATTTCAGCTTTACCCATCGATTATTACTATCCGCAGATTTTAGTATCCAGTAGGTACGATTAGCTATTTCTCGGCTCGTCGTGCCCACTGGGATACATGTACAGTGTATCTCACACCCCCTGGGTGACCATTTTTCAGGTCGGTCGGGTGCTGGGATGTCGGGACGTTCGAGTGAGGCCGTCACGATAGAGCTGTCCCCCCGATGATATATCTGTGATTGAGATCTCGATGATTAATAGTTGATTATCATTTCATAGTATTTCAGCTTCTATTTGATTTAGATGTTTCAAACTGATGTTAGTATGTTTTATCTTGGATTATTCCTGTTGATTAGTTTATTGTTTAGTTGGGATATTTATTGCTCTCTGATTGATGATCGTTGCACTCGCCTAGCCGTACATGTATAGGGGAGACTCTGTCCATTTGGATAGGGGATTTCCTATATGTGTGGCGGTCTGTTACGCCCAGTTTGCGAACTCTGATTTATAAAAAAAAAAAAAAAAAAAATTTCAGACCTGATTTTTAAAACTCGGGGCGTGACAGATTTTATGGTATCAGAGCAATAGGTACACGGTACCTAAGAAAAGTTGATTAGGATCTGGTTAGGACGAACCTAGGATGACTTGTCACATGAGAGCGCTGGGTATGTCGAGTCTAGGGGTTAGGAAACTCAAGCATTATTAATTGAGTCTGTTCCTAACCTAGTTGTAATGTTACAGTGATGGCTCGTCCTCCTGGTCGTGGGCGTGGACGTGGTGCGGGCACTGGCCGAGGTGTCGGCCGACCACCCAGAGTGTCGAGAGAGCCCGTGGATCAGGGCCGTATGGAGCGAGTTGAGGCTCAGCTTGCGGCTCTGGCTGGGATAGTCCAGTATTTAGTTCAGCAGCAGGCTGCTGCTCCTGCCCCACCTGTTCCCCCACCTGCTGTTCCTGATGTTACACCGCCGGTTGCACCCCCTGTTACACCGGCCGTCGCCGAGCCTGAGGGTTTGAAGTCCACTTGCTTTACATTTTCAGCTAAATTTATTTCAAAAATAAACGAAACAGATAATATGCTACCTTTCTCTTAAAAAAAAAAAATACTTTTTCACATTTTTGATTGGTATTTATTTATAATACCACATTTTTTATTGGTATTCATTTATAATACCAATTTATTTGACTTTTTTTTTTTGAATAGGAAATCGAAATAATGTGTAATAATTGCGTTTAGGTGTGGAGAAAAGTTACAAATCGTATATCACACTGAATTGATTATGATATATCTTTAACGATTTTATTAAGAAAGTACATAACTTTACTCTAACTTTAATTTATTTAATAATATTTAATAAATTTTAATTTCAAACTGGTCTCAGAAAAAGAAGCCATGCGCTTTAGCTTTAGCTTTTGGCTTCTGTTTAAAGTTTTGTCGAATGGAGCAACTGGCCAGGCAGCTGGGCCATGCCTAGATTTAGGAAAGAGCATTTCCAAATTCACACAGCTATTAATATCTAAAAAGTTAATGAAACAATTATGTGATAATGTGATAATAATATACCAAACTACCCTTTCTAATAAATTATTTTACTATTTTATGGGATTTCCTGGTTACATAGGGGCTATTCCTTATTAAATACTCACACAAGTGCTGATAATAAGATCAGAAGTTTAAATTTTTGTGTGAATTTAAATTTGAAATTCTATTATTTTTTTGCTTCCATTGTGGTGAGCTAAAATATATTTCAAAAAATAAATTTTTTTTGAGAGAAAGGTAGCACGCTACCCGCTTCATTCAACTGGAAACTGAATTTAGCAATATGGACGAGACAACAAGGTTTCTAGGAGATGATGAAAAAAAAAAAAAAAAAAAAGCGTCAACCAAGATCTTTCCGCTGAGCTAGCGTTCTCCTAACCGAGCTAACGGCAAACAGGGGATCAACATTACGGTGCTGGAATAAGATTTTGTTTCTGCTATTTCAAATCACCCACCAATTCGCAGTCAGGACAGTTAGAAAACTGTTCTGGTCTACCTGTCCCTCCCCTCGCACCCAATACTCCCACACCTCGCTAACAGTAGCCCCTAGTACTTCAAACCCAGCGCCCTCTTCACCGGACCCAATAACAAATTGTGAGTATAAACACTTCAATAACAAAGGTTGGTCGTCTCAATCTAATCACCAGCACACAGTGAAAGTTTCGGACCACCCTCTTTACCCAGATTTTTTGTTGTTAGAAGCCGATTTTTAAACGCAAGCCATATGAATATCTTCACTTTGGATGACATATGCAAATACCAAACATAGGAGATTCTGTACTCGCGTAACCCTTCGTTGTTCAACAACATATACGTGGACTCGACGGTAAAGGTCTGGGTTGTATTTCAAAATATTATCCTTGCACGTATGGTCTTGGTTGCATTAAATGTGATAACGGCACTTTCGAAAATTCCTCAAAGTCCAAGCCCGAACTCTCTTCAAATATAGTCACCAACGAAGCCAATGGGTTTAAGGAAAATAAAAATAATAATAAAAAAGAGCGGCTCCCGCGAGTGAAGCTCCGATCGAACAACAACGTCTCCCCCAAAAAATCTCTCCTTTCCCTTGTCTCTCTCTCTCTCTCTCCCTCTCCCTCCCAATAACACACCAATTCCCTTTTCCCCCTCTCTTTCTTCGTCCCCAAATCCAAACCCTAGAGCTGGAGAGAGAGAGAAAGAGGGGGGGGGGGGGGAGGGAGAGGAGGGAGAAATGGAAGCGGCGATGGATCTGATGCGGCGAATCTCGCCGAAGCAGAGCGAGACGGCGTTGTCGGCGCTGTTGTCGCTGTTGCCCCACCATTCCGCCGATCTCCTCTCCCAAGTGGACCAACCCCTCCAGGTTCCCCCTCTTTTTTCGAATTCAAAATTTCAAAATTTTTGAGAATTTGCGTTTTGTTCACCGTGCATTTGTGCCTTTGATCTCGCGATCCCGTTTCCGCAGTTGCCACATTTGATTTGTTTCCGATATACTATCCTACGAGGTTCCCCTTTTTTTTAAACGAATTCAAGTTTCAAAATTTAAAATTTGGTCTTTGGTCGCGGTCCGCGTCTCCAAAATTGCCACCTTTGATCGGTTCCCGAAACGGCTCCCCTTCTGCGTTAACGTCCTTTATCCTACCTGCTGTGCTTGTTCTAGGGTTATAAGTTCAATCTTTCTGGGATCAACTTCCTCAGCGAATTCCCATTTGGGCACTTTCCCCTTTTTGAGACGATTCTATTTGCGGGTGTTTGGTTATTGGGCCCTGTCGATGGATTTAATTATCATAAGGAGGCTTCTTTACCTTGAAAAGAAGAAATTTTTCTACTTCTTACTTTGATGTTAGAATCATTTAATGATCCCTGATCCTAATATTAGGTTAACCCCAATATTAACGTGTAATTCAATTCACAGCATATAGAGATGCCCATGAGCTAATTTTGTGTCTCCAAAAAAAGAGAGGAGAAAAAAAAGGGGCTTGCTTTCACTTCATGTTTTGATACAATATATCGCGCAAAGATGCTTCCTTTCTTCTCTTCTGTTTGTTTGCGACCACAAAAATTATCTGAATTCCCAATTTTCCGTTGAGGGTGCAGGTTTGTATGGATAAGGAGTTGATGAAGGAGTTCATACTTTGTGAATACAATAGGGATGCTGATTCCTATAGGTAAGCTACTAGAATAATCCTCGGAGCCTATGATTGTGGGAGTGGGTTCAGATAATTATTTTGGAAAAACCCTAAGTTCTCTTTTATTTGCCCTAGAGTGAGATCGAGCGATTGTATGTTGTACGAAGAAGAACTCTTGTATTCCCTCTTTTCTACATAGTGAAAACCTCTCCTCTTTCGCTCGTGGTTTTTTCCCTGCAAAGGGTTTTCCACGTAAATCTGTGTGTTAATTCTCTGTCGTACAATTTTGGTTTTATTTTTCTGTCGTGATCGTCAATTGATTTTGTTTAGTTTGTGCGCTCGTTGCTAACAAGTGCCATTGCATAAATGTGTGGCAATTAATTCATTGTAGTTCGCCCAATCACACTATACCAATTTCTTTTTCTATTTAGGCCTGACAAGAGCAGCGGTTATCAAATATCAATGTCAAACTATTCTTTTAAGATCATAAAATTCTTGTCATATTCAAAACAGATCATAAATTAAAAATTTAAATCAAATTATAAATATAAATTATAAATCAAAAATCTAAATCATATCACATATAAATTATAATTATTATAATTCATGTTGTAGCACTTTGTGTCGCATAATACTTTTTCATATTATCAATCGTTTCTAGTGCAAGTGGCAAAGGACTTGGTGGTTGATATCCGTGTTCCGAGTTCGAAGTCCAGTTGCTTTACATTTTCAGCTAAATTTATTTCAAAAATAAACGAAACAGATAATATGCTACCTTTCTCTTAAAAGAAAAAATACTTTTTCACATTTTTGATTGGTATTTATTTATAATACCACATTTTTTATTGGTATTCATTTATAATACCAATTATAACAATTTGACCTTTTTTTCAATACGAAAAAGATAAAAATCCAAAATAATAACTGTTATATTGAGTTTAGGCTACTGTTCCAAAATATTTAAATTAAGTTGTGTTATTAAAATCTTTATATAATTCTCGGGAGCCATCTGCCGCTTCCTCGGTCTTTATTGGCGTTTCTTGCAGCGCTTGAGATCGTTGCCGCCATTGTGGGGTTCTTACAGCTTAGATCTTGGCGACATTGTTTATCGGGCTATCATGGTGGGTGTTATGCTGGGTTTTGACACGTAGCGGGTCTCCATTGTAATATCGGGGTGGGGTCAAAAATCTGACAACGGGGTTCGGAGTTGCTAGGCTTGGTCACGTCAGAACTCCAACCCTCGTGTACTATAGTGGGCTCTCTAGTATGCCTTCTTTAGACACCTCAAGGATCGGGGTTCTGCGTG
Source organism: Tillandsia fasciculata (assembly GCA_029168755.2). Classification (NCBI taxonomy): domain Eukaryota; kingdom Viridiplantae; phylum Streptophyta; class Magnoliopsida; order Poales; family Bromeliaceae; genus Tillandsia; species Tillandsia fasciculata. Next base: position 22,267,638 of record CM054944.1, on the reverse strand, counting down.
GTCCTCAACAGTTCGGATTCAACAACGTAATTACTGCATCTGTGTATTGGGCTTCTTATCTGGTTGCTGCCTCCTTTCGGCTGAGGGTGGAGACTTAAGCTTTATTGAGTTTGAGCACTAATTTTGGTATTTGGTATCTCTTGGTACTGGCTAGGTAGTTTAGTTTTGTTAATCTGGCTTCTACTCCGTTCTTGTTTGGTGTTGAGAGACATCGGTCATGGCACAGGTTCCTCCCTCGAGTAGTACTGCGGGTTTTCCAACCTGACTCCTATGCTTTAATGATGATTCAGCTCCTTGGTTTTTTATTGTATTTTACTGTATTGGCCTCCCCTCTCTTAAACTGGCCCCGGAACCAACTGGGCAACTTGATCGACATTTCTGCTCCACTTCGGTGAGTTGGGATCTTTAAGCTATCTCATCTGATGAGTTTGGTCTCTCAACCTGGTTTCTTTCCGACGGCTGCGTCAACTAAGCGATTGGGCGTGGCATTCTTGGAATTCATGGTTTCTTGTTTACTGTCGGGCATTGACTGATCGTTGGGAAAATTCGGATAACAGTGGTGTCAACTATAATTACATTCAAGACTTCGAGCTTTGCTCCTATAGCAATCATTTTTGCATTCTGCCTGTGGCATCTGAATTGTGGAGAGTTTCTTTGATTACTGAGGAAGTAGCTGATGGCACCTCACTAGAGATGGGCTTCTGCATGCTGAAAAGGGACTACTTTGAGATGCTGTTTTTTGAAGTAGAGCTTGGTAGATTGGTTTAGTATCTGGTTGCTAAGATATTTTACTACTGGGTTGCAGCTGAAGTTTGGGTTATACTTGGTTGCTGTTGGAATTGATGCTAGATGGTTTTCATGATGACTTAATTCAAAATTTTTATGGAATGGTTGCTGTTGGAATTGAGGCCAAATGGATGCTGTGGACATCATTGTTTCACGAGATGGTGGGGGATCCTTTTTAATGAAACACTAGCAGGCGTGTCTGTTGTGGTTGTGAACCTACAGGAGTGTGCTATCCTTTGCCCAGTTGTTGTTGTATGGGTTAATTGGTTTCAGAATTTGGGTTTCGGTTTAATTTATCGTGTACTGGGTGTTCCTTTTACTAACACTGTTTTTGCGGCTTGCCCCCTTTTTTTCTGTCAGTTTGGGCGATAGGCCTACATCTTTATACTCCTTGTTGTCTGGGGCGTTTGGTTATTGTCTATGTCCTGTACCTTTCAAATAGTGTATATCCCTGTTTAATCAAAAAAAAAAAAAAATCTTTATATAATTTTTATATTTTAATAAAAAAAATACTAAAACAAATTATGGACAAACACTGCAGAAACCACTAAAAAACTAATTTTGACAAGCTAAAAAAAAAACGAAAATAAAATAAAACACAAAAGCTGCTTAATAGAGACCCAAACAAAGCCCAAATTAACCACACACTCCTACTTATAACTAAAGCACATATGATTAATATGCTTACTCACTTAAAACTCTTCACTTCTTAATCGAAAACTTGTAAAGCATATAATGCTTATAAACATCTTCAGGCCCGTAAACTTCGTTGGGAAAGTTGGGATGGTGAATTGCATCAGGAAAATCCTGCGTCTCGAGGCATACAGCTGAATGTTGCTCGTAAAAGTAGCCATGTTTTCCTTGTACATGATGAATAAAATTGGCCGAGTAGAACTGCACCCCAGGTTGGTTCGACCACAATTCGAGAACCCGGCCCGACCGGGGCTCCTCGACGACCGCCACCTTCCTCACCCCCTGTCCGTCTGTGGACCCGTCGAGCACGTAGTTGATGTCGTACCCGCCCGGCACGTTACTGATCCTGCTACCGACCGTCCTCGGTTCGCGGAAATCGTATGGTGTGCCCTCAACTGGGGTGATTTTTCCGGTCGGGATTAGATTTTCGTCGACTGGAGTTATGTGTGAAGCAAAGATTTGGACCAGGTTTTTGAGAATCGTGCCACTCCCGTGCCCTCCCAGGTTCCAGTAGCTGTGCTGGGCCAAATTGATCGGGGTCGGTTTGTTTCGAGGCTCAGCTCGCATCGTCACGCTCAAAGTGTAGTCCTCGTCGATCTTGTACGTCACGAACACGTCGAGATCGCCCGGATATCCTGCATGAAATGAAAATTACAAACATTTAACTTTGATCAAAACACACACACACACACACACACACACACACACACACACACAGAATACATACACAGAATAGAGCTTATATACTTTCAAAAGCAAGTCCAACTATATAAATTTTTTATTATTAAATTTATATTGGGATTCGTGCTATTGTACTATTTTTTTCTCTCTTTAGTTAAATTTACAAAAACACAAATCTCAATGGTAAAAGATTCACAAACAAATTTAAGATTGTATTTTTAAAAATATATAAACTTATATGCTTTTATGTTTTTAAAAGTATAATTCCATCCATACTTAAATTTTTTATCATTAGATTTATATTAATATTTATATTTTTTATTTTTTTTCTCTTTCTTTTTAGTTGACTTTACAATAACATAAATTAAAATATAAATTTAATAATAAAAAATTTATAAATATAAATTAATTTATGCTTTTAAAAGTATATAGGCTATACTCTATATATATATATATATATACCTTGTTCACCATCAAAGCTATGGTAGTGAAATGTGACTCTATATATATATATACCTTGTTCACCATCAAAGCTATGGTAGTGAAATGTGATGTAGGGAAATTCACCCTCTACTCTCTCTCTAACATCCCAAATGACCTGGTTGAATCCTCTGTGACCACCTAATAAAAAATCTCAACAAATTATAAAATAAAGATAAAAATTAACAGTTCATATATAATGCTATTTATGGATAGAGAAATCTCACCATGAAGGGAATTTTTCCCATCATTTGGGTATAAATGATATGTTTTTCCATTTAGAGTGAACTTTGCTCCACCAATCCGATTTGCGACTCGCCCAACCAATGCTCCAAAATAAGTTGTCTCGTTCTAAACAGAAAAAATAGAAACATTAATTGCATATAGAAAAAAGAGCATTTTGAAAAAATAGTGATGGATCGTAAATCAATCGTTCGTCACGTAAGGTAAAAAGAACGGTGTGCATCTTACAACATAGGAGCCGATCTTATCGTATCCGAGAACCACATCATCTAATTTCTCTGCAAACAAACATAGCAAAAAATCAGAAAAAAAAAAAAAAAAAAAACTTACAGATAAGAATCAAATTTGTAAACAGTATCTGAAAAAAGGAATCGAAATAATTAATTAATCCAACCTTTATTATCAGGGAGAATAACGGAGAGAATGGTTGCACCCCAGCTACTAACTTTCACAGAGAACTCCCCCCTCCTCAACTCATATATCCCCACCACCCTCTTATTCTCCCCAGAGCATAACCCGGATAATAAACCCAAAACCAAAAGAGAGAGGGAAATGATCAATAGTAGGGAATTATTATTCCTCGCCATGGTTAGTGAATGTGAATAGAGAGAATAAAAAAGAAATGGATAAATGAGCCTTGTAGAGTTTGTTACCTTTTATTTATAGAGGTGATTTTTGTATGTGTGATTACTTTAAATTATTAGAATAACTAATTCACCGGATATTTCTCTCCTATACCTGCTTTTATTCCCGGGTACGAGAAACTAGCTTAATCCGATCCTCCACGTTGCATGCAATATAATTGACATGTCACACACACCCACGTAATTAAGCAAAATAATATTGGGATTATTATATAATAATATGAAAAATAAGATGAAATAAAATGAGAGAAAAAAAAAAATGTATAGGAAATGTGAGGTAGCTAGCTAATTAATATCCAACCAATCGATCGATATGTTTCCTATTCGAACAATATCTACATATTCATGATCTACACCAACAATATTATGTATTTATATATATATATATATATATATATATATATATATATATATATATATATATATATATATATATATATATATATATATATAAAATTCATTCTAAAGTCCCTTCTTAGTTATACTTTAGGTTTCGTTTTGAATTAGGAGATCGAGATTGTGTTAAGAATTGCGTTAGGTGTGGAGAAAAGGTACAAATCGTATATCACACTGAATTGATTATGATATATCTTTAACGATTTTATTAAGAAAGTACATAATTTTACTCTAACTTTAATTTATTTAATAATATTTAATAAATTTTAATTTCAAACTGGTCTCAGAAAAAGAAGCCATGCGCTTTAGCTTTAGCTTTTGGCTTCTGTTTAAAGTGGTTTGTCGAATGGAGCAACTGGCCAGGCAGCTGGGCCATGCCTAGATTTAGGAAAGAGCATTTCCAAATTCACACAGCTATTAATATCTAAAAAATTAATGAAACAATTATGTGATAATGTGATAATAATATACCAAACTACCCTTTCTAATAAATTATTTTACTATTTTACGGGATTAATTTTGTTACCTAGGGGCTATTCACTTATTAAATACTCACACAAGTGCTGATAATAAGATCAGAAGTTTAAATTTTTGTGTGAATTTAAATTTGAAATTCTATTATTTTTTTGCTTCCATTGTGGTGAGCTAAAATATATTTCAAAATATATATTTTTTTGAGAGAAAGATAACCCGCTACCCGCTTTATTCAACTGGAAACTGAATTTAGCAATATGGGTGAGACAACAAAATCTCTAGGAGATGATGAAAAAAAAAGAAGCGTCAACCAAGATCTTTCCACTGGCCAGCGTTCTCCTAACTGAGCTGACAGCAAACAGGGGTCAACATTACGGTGCTGAAATAAGATTTTGTTTCTGCTATTCCAAATCACCCACCAGTTCGCAGCCATGACAGTTAGAAAACTGTTCCGGTCTACCTGTCCCTCCCCTCGCACCCAATACTTCCACACCTCGCTAACAATAGCCCCTAGTACCTCAAACCCAGTGCCCTCTTCACCCGACCCAATAACAAATCATGAATATAAATACTTTAAGAACAAATGATGAACACAGTAAAAATTTCCGGACCTCCCCTTTTTACCCAAGTTTTTCGTCATTAGAAGCTGAATTTTAAGCACAAGCCATACAAATATCTTCACTTTGGATAACATATCTAAATGCCAAACATAAAAAATGGTGTACTCGCAACATACGTAAATGCCAAACATAAAAGATGGTGTACTCGCGTAACCCTCCGTGGCTCAGCAACACGTATGTGAACTTGAGGGTAAAGGTCTTGGTTGTATTTCAAAATATTATTCTTGCATGTATGGTCGAACTAATGCCCCAAGTAGCCTCATTACAAAAAAATATTCCCAATCTAGCCTTCGTTTTTAAAAATTTTTCCAACCTAGCCTCATTTCTATAGATTAGAGAAAAAATAATAATTAAGAGTATTTACACTTTAATTAAGAAAAAAATATTATTTTTTTCTCCCTCCTTCACCCACTTTCTCTTTTTCTCTCTCCACTGCACACAACTTTCTCTCTCTCTCTCTCCCGCGTCCCCTCTCCCTCCCCCAACTCTCTCTCTCTCTCTCTCCCTCCATCCGTGCCCTCTCTCTCTCTCTCTCTTCTACCTACCAATTATATAAAAATAATAATTAACTTTTTATAATAATAATATTTAATATTTAATAATAAAATTATAAAATTATTATTATTATTAGTATTTAATTTTACTATATAAAATCAAATAATTATAGATAATAATTAATAATAATTAGTAAAAATAATATTATTAATTTAAATTATTTATTATTATTATTATTATTATAATTAAGTATTTAATGATCAACAATCAACGTGATCAAATATTATAGATAAAATTAATAATAACTAATAAAAATATAGTTTTTAATTTTAATTATTATTTAATAATAATATTATTATTAATTTAACTAAGTAATTTATATTATAAATATCTATTGAACTATATACTAAAAAATAAATATAATATAAAAGAGAAAGTGGGTGAAGGAGAGAGAAAAAAATAATATTTTTTTCTTAATTAAAGTGTAAATACTCTTAATTATTATTTTTTTTCTAATCTGTAGAAATGAGGCTAGGTTGGAAATTTTTTTAAAAAGAAGACTAGATTGAAAATATTTTTTTGTAATGAGACTACTTGGGGCATTAGTTCTGTATGGTCTTGGTTGCATTAAATGTGATAATGGCATTTTCGAAAATTCCTCAAAGTCCAAGCCCAAACTCTCTTCAAATATAGACCAACGAAGCCAATGGTTTTAAGGAAAATAAAAAATAATAATAAAAAAGAGTGGCTCCCGCGAGTGTAGCTCGAACAACAACGTCTCCCCCAAAAATCTCTCCTTTCCCTTGTCTCTCTCTCTCTCTCTCCCTCTCCCTCCCAATAACACACCAATTCCCTTTTCCCCCTCTCCTTCTTCGTCCCCAAATCCAAACCCTAGAGCTGGAGAGAGAGAGAGAGGGGGGGGGGGAGGAGAGGAGGGAGAAATGGAAGCGGCGATGGATCTGATGCGGCGAATCTCGCCGAAGCAGAGCGAGACGGCGTTGTCGGCGCTGTTGTCGCTGTTGCCCCACCATTCCGCCGATCTCCTCTCCCAAGTGGACCAACCCCTCCAGGTTCCCCCTCTTTTTTCGAATTCAAAATTTCAAATTTTTTGAGAATTTGCGTTTTGTTCGCCGTGCATTTGCGCCTTTGATCTCGCGATCCCGTTTCCGCAGTTGCCACCTTTGATTTGTTTCCGATATACTATCCTACGAGGTTCCCTTTTTTTTAAACGAATTCAAGTTTCAAAATTTGAAATTTGGTCTTTGGTCGCGGTCCGCGTCTCCAAAATTGCCACCTTTGATCGGTTCCCGAAACGGCTCCCCTTCTGCGTTAACGTCCTTTATCCTACCTGCTGTGCTTGTTCTAGGGTTATAAGTTCAATCTTTCTGGGATCAACTTCCTCAGCGAATTCCCATTTGGGCACTTTCCCCTTTTTGAGACGATTCTATTTGCGGGTGTTTGGTTATTGGGCCCTGTCGATGGATTTAATTATCATAAGGAGGCTTCTTTACCTTGAAAAGAAGAAATTTTTCTACTTCTTACTTTGATGTTAGAATCATTTAATGATCCCTGATCCTAATATTAGGTTAACCCCAATATTAACGTGTAATTCAATTCACAGCATATAGGGATGCACATGAGCTAATTTTGTGTCTCCAAAAAAAGAGAGGAGAAAAAAAAGGGGCTTGCTTTCACTTCATGTTTTGATACAATATATCGCGCAAAGATGCTTCCTTTCTTCTGTTCTGTTTGTTTGCGACCACAAAAATTATCTGAATTCCCAATTTTCCGTTGAGGGTGCAGGTTTGTATGGATAAGGAGTTGATGAAGGAGTTCATACTTTGTGAATACAATAGGGATGCTGATTCCTATAGGTAAGCTACTAGAAATAATCCTCGGAGCCTATGATTGTGGGAGTGGGTTCAGATAATTATTTTGGAATTTCCTGCAATTTTGACCTTTCATGTGCATAGCAATAATTTCTATTTTTGTTTTGTGTTAATTTTTTTGTTCGCTTCCATTAACAGATCGCCATGGTCGAACAAATATTACCCGCCTTTAGAGGATGGGCCACTCCCTTCTGTTGAGTTGAGGAATCTCGAAGTTGAAGCAAATGAAGTTTTTGCTGTTTATCGTGACCAGTGAGGTTCTTCACTTCATTCATATTCAACATAATTACAATTCATTCCCGAGTTATTTGTCACTCTTCTTTCTTCCCTAATAGAAAGAAAGGAAAGGGAAAAATAGTTTTGATTTGCTATTCAGTAGTCTAAATTTTGGTTCAGCATTAGGATAGTGAATTTCTAGATTAGTTCTCAGTTATTGACCAACACCTTTCTCTTTATGCATAGGTATTATGAAGGAGGTGTCTCGTCGGTGTACTTGTGGGAAGATGATAACCAGGGCCTTGTGGCATGCTTCTTAATAAAGAAAGGTCTAAGCTTCAATGCCAATACAATCTCTTTCCTTTTGGGTGATCTATTGACTTGTGCTATACTGACTTGCTGATTTTCCGGAAATTAGATGGGTCGAAGATGGGACATGGCAGAAGAGGATACTTGCAAGAGGGTTCATGGGATGCTATTCATGTAATTGAGGTAAAGCACTATTTACTGCTGCATCAATTCTTACAACTACTAGAATCACTAGACAGTACTTGTTTACTATCACATATATTTAGGCATGCAGACAGATTTAGAATTAATTGGAAACTTTCTGGGTGCAAACTGAATAAAATGATTGCCGTGCGAACAAGCCTTTATAGTGTCTATCATATAACTGTTTTTTAGTATAATCTGTTCTGGGCACTAACTGCTGTTTTTTTTTTTTTTTTTTGGAATGGTGGTCCTAACAACTGTTAGATATGTATTTACAGACTGGACCAGAGGAAGAAGGAACAGCTCGTTACTGCTTAACCAGTACCATCATGCTATCATTGACAACGGAAAACAACTCATCAGGAACTTTTAATCTCTCGGGATCGATCAGGAGACAGGTACTTGAGTTATTTATGTATGTAATGATGTTTCCTTCAAAAGGTGATTTTTCGTGTCTCTTGCTTTCGAAAACATGGTGTAGATTAATGTGCCAGCTAGAGTGCATTACTGCCTAGACAGAATGATTTACCAATAAATTAAATGGGAGTAGTTTCATTTCATTTTGCCTTGCTAATGCGCGACTTGCTTGCATTTGAAGGAGTTCATACTTTGTGAATACAATAGGGATGCTGATTCCTATAGGTAAGCTACTAGAAATAATCCTCGGAGCCTATGATTGTGGGAGTGGGTTCAGATAATTATTTTGGAAAAACCCTAAGTTCTCTTTTATTTGCCCTAGAGTGAGATCGAGCGATTGTATGTTGTACGAAGAAGAACTCTTGTATTCCCTCTTTTCTACATAGTGAAAACCTCTCCTCTTTCGCCCGTGGTTTTTTCCCTGCAAAGGGGTTTCCACGTAAATCTGTGTGTTAATTCTCTGTCGTGCAATTTTGGTTTTACTTTTCTGTCGTGATCGCCAATTAATTTTGTTTAGTTTGTGCACTCGTTGCTAACAAGTGCCATTGCATAAATGTGTGGCAATTAATTCATTGTAGTTCGCCCAATCACACTATACCAATTTCTTTTTCTATTTAGGCCTGACAAGAGCAGCGGTTATCAAATATCAATGTCAAACTATTCTTTTTAGATCATTAAATTCTTGTCATATTCAAAACAGATCATAAATTAAAAATTTAAATCAAATTATAAATATAAATTATAAATCAAAAATCTAAATCATATCACATATAAATTATAATTATTATAATTCATGTTGTAGCACTTTATCTCGCATAATACTTTTTCATATTATCAATCGTTTCTAGTGCAAGTGGCAAAGGACTTGGTGGTTGATATCCGTGATCCGAGTTCGAAGTCCAGTTGCTTTACATTTTCAGCTAAGTTTATTTCAAAAATAAACGAAACAGATAATATGCTACCTTTCTCTTAAAAAAAAAAAATACTTTTTCACATTTTTGATTGGTATTTATTTATAATACCACATTTTTTTATTGGTATTCATTTATAATACCAATTATAACAATTTGACCTTTTTTTCAATACGAAAAAGATAAAAATCCAAAATAATAACTGTTATATTGAGTTTAGGCTACTGTTCCAAAATATTTAAATTAAGTTGTGTTATTAAAATCTTTATATAATTTTTATATTTTAATAAAAAAAATACTAAAACAAATTATGGACAAACACTGCAGAAACCACTAAAAAACTAATTTTGACAAGCTAAAAAAAAAACGAAAATAAAATAAAACACAAAAGCTGCTTAATAGAGACCCAAACAAAGCCCTAATTAACCACACACTCCTACTTATAACTAAAGCACATATGATTAATATGCTTACTCACTTAAAACTCTTCACTTCTTAATCGAAAACTTGTAAAGCATATAATGCTTATAAACATCTTCAGGCCCGTAAACTTCGTTGGGAAAGTTGGGATGGTGAATTGCATCAGGAAAATCCTGCGTCTCGAGGCATACAGCTGAATGTTGCTCGTAAAAGTAGCCACGTTTTCCTTGTACATGATGAATAAAATTGGCCGAGTAGAACTGCACCCCAGGTTGGTTCGACCACAATTCGAGAACCCGGCCCGACCGGGGCTCCTCGACGACCGCCACCTTCCTCACCCCCTGTCCGTCTGTGGACCCGTCGAGCACGTAGTTGATGTCGTACCCGCCCGGCACGTTACTGATCCTGCTACCGACCGTCCTCGGTTCGCGGAAATCGTATGGTGTGCCCTCAACTGGGGTGATTTTTCCGGTCGGGATTAGATTTTCGTCGACTGGAGTTATGTGTGAAGCAAAGATTTGGACCAGGTTTTTGAGAATCGTGCCACTCCCGTGCCCTGCCAGGTTCCAGTAGCTGTGCTGGGCCAAATTGATCGGGGTCGGTTTGTTTCGAGGCTCGGCTCGCATCGTCACGCTCAAAGTGTAGTCCTCGTCGATCTTGTACGTCACGAACACGTCGAGATCGCCCGGATATCCTGCGTGAAATGAAAATTTAGTTTCATTTCACGTCGATCTTGTACGTCACACACACACACACACACACACACATTCACGTCGATCTTGTACGTCACGAACACACACACACACACACACACACACAGAATAGAGCTTATATACTTTCAAAAACATGTCAAACTATATTTATAAATTTTTTATTATTAAATTTATATTGGAATTCGTGCTATTGTACTATTTTTTTCTCTCTTTGATTAAATTTACAATAACACAAATCTCAATGATAAAAAATTTATAAACATATTTAAAATTATCCTTTTAAAAATATATAAACTCTACTCTATATACATCTTATCAAAATAAAAAAAAAAAAAAAAATATATATATATATATATATATATAGTAGAGCTTATATGCTTTTAAAAGTACAAGTCCATCCATATTTAAATTTTTTATCATTAGATTTGTATTAATATTTATATTTTTTACTTTTTTTCTCTCTCTTTTTAGTTGACTTTACAATAATATAAATTCAAATACAAATTTAATAATAAAAAAATTTTAAATATAAATTAACTTGTGCTTTTAAATGTATATAGGCTATACTCTATATATATACCTTGTTCACCATCAAAGCTATGGTAGTGAAATGTGATGTAGGGAAATTCACCCTCCACTCTCTCTCTAACATCCCAAATGACCTGGTTGAATCCTCTGTGACCACCTAATAAAAAATCTCAACAAATTATAAAACAAAGATAAAAATTAACAGTTCATATATAATGCTATTTATGGATAGAGAAATCTCACCATGAAGGGAATTTTTCCCATCATTTGGGTATAAATGATATGTTTTTCCATTTAGAGTGAACTTTGCTCCACCAATCCGATTCGCGACTCGCCCAACCAATGCTCCAAAATAAGTTGTCTCATTCTAAACAGAAAAAATAGAAACATTGCGTATAGAAAAAAGAGCATTTTGAAAACATAGTGATGGACCGTAAATCAATCGTTCGTCACGTAAGGTAAAAAGAACGGTGTGCATCTTACAACATAGGAGCTGATCTTATCGTACCCGAGAACCACATCATCTAATTTCCCTGCAAACAACATAACAAAAAATCAGAAAAAAAAAAAAAAAAAAAAAACTTACAGATAAGAATCAAATTTGTAAACAGTATCTGAAAAAATAAAGGAATTGAAATAATTAATTAATCCAACCTTTATTATCAGGGAGAATAACGGATAGAATGGTTGCACCCCAGCTACTAACTTTCACAGAGAACTCCCCCCTCCTCAACTCATATATCCCCACCACCCTCTTATTCTCCCCAGAGCATAACCCGGATAATAAACCCAAAACCAAAAGAGAGAGGGAAATGATCAATAGTAGGGAATTATTATTCCTCGCCATGGTTAGTGAATGTGAATAGAGAGAATAAAAAATAAATGGATAAATGAGCCTTGTAGAGTTTGTTACCTTTTATTTATAGAGGTGATTTTTGTATGTGTCATTACTTTAAATTATTAGAATAACTAATTCACCGGATATCTCTCTCCTATACCTGCTTTTATTCCCGGGTACGAGAAACTAACTTAATCGGATCCTCCACGTTGCATGCAATATAATTGACATGTCACACACACCCACGTAATTAATATTGGGATTATTATATAATAATAATTATTATATAATAATATGAAAAATAAGATGAAATAAAATGAGAAAAAAAAAAAAGGTATAGGAAATGTGAGGTGGCTAGCTAATTAATATCCAACTGATCGATCGATATGTTTCCTATTCGAACAATATCTAAATATTCATGATCTACACCAACAATATTATATATATATATATATATATATATATATATATATATATATATATATATATATATATATATATATATATATATAAATTCATTCTAAAGTCCACTGAATTGATTATGATATATATTTAATGATTTTATTAAGAAAGTACATATTTTTACTCTAACTTTAATTTATTTAATAATATTTAATAAAATTTAATTTCAAACTGGTCCCAGAAAAAGAAGCAATGCGCTTTAGCTTTAGCTTTAGCTTTAGGCTTCTGTTTAAAGAACTGGGCCATGCCTAGATTTAGGAAAGAGCATTTCCAAATTCACACAGCTATTAATATCTAAAAAATTAATGAAACAATTATGTGATAATGTGATAATAATATACCAAACTACCCTTTCTAATAAATTATTTTACTATTTTACGGGATTAATTTTGTTACCTAGGGGCTATTCACTGATTAAATACTCACACAAGTGCTGATAATAAGATCAGATGTTTAAATTTTTGTGTGAATTTAAATTTGAAATTCTATTATTTTTTTGCTTCCATTGTGGTGAGCTAAAATATATTTCAAAATATATATTTTTTTAGAGAAAAATAGCACGCTACCCGTTTCATTCAACTGGAAATTGAATTTAGTAATATGGGCGAGACAACAAAGTCTCTAAGAGATGAAAGCGTCAAACAAGATCTTTCCGCTGAGCCAGCGTTCTCCTAACCGAGCTGATGGCAAATAGGAGATCAACATTACGGTGCTGGAATAAGATTTTGTTTCTGCTATTCCAAATCACCCACCAATTCGCAGTCTGGACAGTTAGAAAACTGTTCCGGTCTACCTGTCCCTCCCCTTGCACCCAATACTCCCACACCTCGCTAATAGTAGCCCCTAGTACCTCAAACCCAGCGTCCTCTTCACCCGACCCAATAACAAATCGTGAGTATAAATATTTTAAGAACAAATAGTTGGTCGTCTCAATCTGATCACCACAGAGCACACAGTGAAAGTTTCTGGACCACCCTTTTTTATCCAGATTTTTCGTCGTTAGAAGTTGATTTTTAAACGCAAGTCATACGAATATCTTCACTTTAGATGGCATACATAAATGCCAAACATAAAAAATGTTGTACTCGCGTAGGTGGACATGTAGGTGGACTTTACGGTAAAGGTCTGGGTTGTATTTCAAAATATTATTCTTGCATGTATGGTCTTGGTTGCATGAAATGTGATAATGGTACTTTCGAAAATTCCTCAAAGTCCAAGCCCAAACTCTCTTCAAATATAGTCACCAACGAAGCCAATGGGTTTAAGGAAAATAAAAAATAATAATAAAAAAGAGCTGGAGAGAGAGAGAGAGGGGGGGGGGGGGAAGGGAGAGGAGGGAGAAATGGAAGCGGCGATGGATCTGATGCGGCGAATCTCGCCGAAGCAGAGCGAGACGGCTTTGTCGGCGCTGTTGTCGCTGTTGCCCCACCATTCCGCCGATCTCCTCTCCCAAGTGGACCAACCCCTCCAGGTTCCCCCTCTTTTTTCGAATTCAAAATTTCAAATTTTTGAGAATTTGCGTTTTGTTCACCGTGCATTTGCGCCTTTGATCTCGCGATCCCGTTTCCGCAGTTGCCACCTTTGATTTGTTTCCGATATTCTATCCTACGAGGTTCCCCTTTTTTTTAAACGAATTCAAGTTTCAAAATTTGAAATTTGGTCATTGGTCGCGGTCCGCGTCTCTAAAATTGCCACCTTTGATCGGTTCCCGAAACGGCTCCCCTTCTGCGTTAACGTCCTTTATCCTACCTGCTGTGCTTGTTCTAGGGTTATAAGTTCAATCTTTCTGGGATCAACTTCCTCAGCGAATTCCCATTTGGGCACTTTCCCCTTTTTGAGACGATTCTATTTGCGGGTGTTTGGTTATTGGGCCCTGTCGATGGATTTAATTATCATAAGGAGGCTTCTTTACCTTGAAAAGAAGAAATTTTTCTACTTCTTACTTTGATGTTAGAATCATTTAATGATCCCTGATCCTAATATTAGGTTAACCCCAATATTAACGTGTAATTCAATTCACAGCATATAGGGATGCCCATGAGCTAATTTTGTGTCTCCAAAAAAAGAGAGGAGAAAAAAAAGGGGCTTGCTTTCACTTCATGTTTTGATACAATATATCGCGCAAAGATGCTTCCTTTCTTCTGTTCTGTTTGTTTGCGACCACAAAAATTATCTGAATTCCCAATTTTCCGTTGAGGGTGCAGGTTTGTATGGATAAGGAGTTGATGAAGGAGTTCATACTTTGTGAATACAATAGGGATGCTGATTCCTATAGGTAAGCTACTAGAAATAATCCTCGGAGCCTATGATTGTGGGAGTGGGTTCAGATAATTATTTTGGAAAAACCCTAAGTTCTCTTTTATTTGCCCTAGAGTGAGATCGAGCGATTGTATGTTGTACGAAGAAGAACTCTTGTATTCCCTCTTTTCTACATAGTGAAAACCTCTCCTCTTTCGCTCGTGGTTTTTTCCCTGCAAAGGGTTTTCCACGTAAATCTGTGTGTTAATTCTCTGTCGTACAATTTTGGTTTTATTTTTCTGTCGTGATCGTCAATTGATTTTGTTTAGTTTGTGCGCTCGTTGCTAACAAGTGCCATTGCATAAATGTGTGGCAATTAATTCATTGTAGTTCGCCCAATCACACTATACCAATTTCTTTTTCTATTTAGGCCTGACAAGAGCAGCGGTTATCAAATATCAATGTCAAACTATTCTTTTAAGATCATAAAATTCTTGTCATATTCAAAACAGATCATAAATTAAAAATTTAAATCAAATTATAAATATAAATTATAAATCAAAAATCTAAATCATATCACATATAAATTATAATTATTATAATTCATGTTGTAGCACTTTGTGTCGCATAATACTTTTTCATATTATCAATCGTTTCTAGTGCAAGTGGCAAAGGACTTGGTGGTTGATATCCGTGTTCCGAGTTCGAAGTCCAGTTGCTTTACATTTTCAGCTAAATTTATTTCAAAAATAAACGAAACAGATAATATGCTACCTTTCTCTTAAAAGAAAAAATACTTTTTCACATTTTTGATTGGTATTTATTTATAATACCAATTATAACAATTTGACCTTTTTTTCAATACGAAAAAGATAAAAATCCAAAATAATAACTGTTATATTGAGTTTAGGCTACTGTTCCAAAATATTTAAATTAAGTTGTGTTATTAAAATCTTTATATAATTCTCGGGAGCCATCTGCCGCTTCCTCGGTCTTTATTGGCGTTTCTTGCAGCGCTTGAGATCGTTGCCGCCATTGTGGGGTTCTTACAGCTTAGATCTTGGCGACATTGTTTATCGGGCTATCATGGTGGGTGTTATGCTGGGTTTTGACACGTAGCGGGTCTCCATTGTAATATCGGGGTGGGGTCAAAAATCTGACAACGGGGTTCGGAGTTGCTAGGCTTGGTCACGTCAGAACTCCAACCCTCGTGTACTATAGTGGGCTCTCTAGTATGCCTTCTTTAGACACCTCAAGGATCGGGGTTCTGCGTGGTCCTCAACAGTTCGGATTCAACAACGTAATTACTGCATCTGTGTATTGGGCTTCTTATCTGGTTGCTGCCTCCTTTCGGCTGAGGGTGGAGACTTAAGCTTTATTGAGTTTGAGCACTAATTTTGGTATTTGGTATCTCTTGGTACTGGCTAGGTAGTTTAGTTTTGTTAATCTGGCTTCTACTCCGTTCTTGTTTGGTGTTGAGAGACATCGGTCATGGCACAGGTTCCTCCCTCGAGTAGTACTGCGGGTTTTCCAACCTGACTCCTATGCTTTAATGATGATTCAGCTCCTTGGTTTTTTATTGTATTTTACTGTATTGGCCTCCCCTCTCTTAAACTGGCCCCGGAACCAACTGGGCAACTTGATCGACATTTCTGCTCCACTTCGGTGAGTTGGGATCTTTAAGCTATCTCATCTGATGAGTTTGGTCTCTCAACCTGGTTTCTTTCCGACGGCTGCGTCAACTAAGCGATTGGGCGTGGCATTCTTGGAATTCATGGTTTCTTGTTTACTGTCGGGCATTGACTGATCGTTGGGAAAATTCGGATAACAGTGGTGTCAACTATAATTACATTCAAGACTTCGAGCTTTGCTCCTATAGCAATCATTTTTGCATTCTGCCTGTGGCATCTGAATTGTGGAGAGTTTCTTTGATTACTGAGGAAGTAGCTGATGGCACCTCACTAGAGATGGGCTTCTGCATGCTGAAAAGGGACTACTTTGAGATGCTGTTTTTTGAAGTAGAGCTTGGTAGATTGGTTTAGTATCTGGTTGCTAAGATATTTTACTACTGGGTTGCAGCTGAAGTTTGGGTTATACTTGGTTGCTGTTGGAATTGATGCTAGATGGTTTTCATGATGACTTAATTCAAAATTTTTATGGAATGGTTGCTGTTGGAATTGAGGCCAAATGGATGCTGTGGACATCATTGTTTCACGAGATGGTGGGGGATCCTTTTAATGAAACACTAGCAGGCGTGTCTGTTGTGGTTGTGAACCTACAGGAGTGTGCTATCCTTTGCCCAGTTGTTGTTGTATGGGTTAATTGGTTTCAGAATTTGGGTTTCGGTTTAATTTATCGTGTACTGGGTGTTCCTTTTACTAACACTGTTTTTGCGGCTTGCCCCCTTTTTTTCTGTCAGTTTGGGCGATAGGCCTACATCTTTATACTCCTTGTTGTCTGGGGCGTTTGGTTATTGTCTATGTCCTGTACCTTTCAAATAGTGTATATCCCTGTTTAATCAAAAAAAAAAAAAATCTTTATATAATTTTTATATTTTAATAAAAAAAATACTAAAACAAATTATGGACAAACACTGCAGAAACCACTAAAAAACTAATTTTGACAAGCTAAAAAAAAAACGAAAATAAAATAAAACACAAAAGCTGCTTAATAGAGACCCAAACAAAGCCCTAATTAACCACACACTCCTACTTATAACTAAAGCACATATGATTAATATGCTTACTCACTTAAAACTCTTCACTTCTTAATCGAAAACTTGTAAAGCATATAATGCTTATAAACATCTTCAGGCCCGTAAACTTCGTTGGGAAAGTTGGGATGGTGAATTGCATCAGGAAAATCCTGCGTCTCGAGGCATACAGCTGAATGTTGCTCGTAAAAGTAGCCATGTTTTCCTTGTACATGATGAATAAAATTGGCCGAGTAGAACTGCACCCCAGGTTGGTTCGACCACAATTCGAGAACCCGGCCCGACCGGGGCTCCTCGACGACCGCCACCTTCCTCACCCCCTGTCCGTCTGTGGACCCGTCGAGAACGTAGTTGATGTCGTACCCGCCCGGCACGTTACTGATCCTGCTACCGACCGTCGTCGGTTCGCGGAAATCGTATGGTGTGCCCTCAACTGGGGTGATTTTTCCGGTCGGGATTAGATTTTCGTCGACTGGAGTTATGTGTGAAGCAAAGATTTGGACCAGGTTTTTGAGAATCGTGCCACTCCCGTGCCCTCCCAGGTTCCAGTAGCTGTGCTGGGCCAAATTGATCGGGGTCGGTTTGTTTCGAGGCTCAGCTCGCATCGTCACGCTCAAAGTGTAGTCCTCGTCGATCTTGTACGTCACGAACACGTCGACATCGCCCGGATATCCTGCATGAAATGAAAATTACAAACTTTGATCAAAATTTAGTTTCACACACACACACACACACATACACACACACAACACACACACGCGCACATACACACACACATACATACATACACATACAATGAATAGAGCTTATATACTTTCAAAACCAAGTTCAACTATACTTATAAATTTTTTAGTATTAAATTTATATTAGAATTCATGCTATTGTATTATCTTTTTCTCTCTTTAATTAAATTTATAATAACATAAATCTCAATGGTAAAAAATTCACAAACATATTTAAGATTATACTTTTAAAAATATATAAACTCTACTCTATATACATCTTATCAAAATAAATAAATAAATAAATAAATAATAAATAAATATATATATATATATATATATATATATATATATATATATATATATATATATATATATATATATATATATATTCATACTTAAATTTTTTATCATTATATTTGTATTAATTAATATTTATATTTTTTATTTTTTTCTCTCTTTTTTAGTTGGTTTTATAATAACATAAATTTAAATACAAATTTAATGATAAAAATTTTATAAATATAAGTTAATTTGTGCTTTTAAAAGTATATAGGCTATACTCTATATATATATATACCTTGTTCACCATCAAAGCTATGGTAGTGAAATGTGATGTAGGGAAATTCACCCTCTACTCTCTCTCTAACATCCCAAATGACCTGGTTGAATCCTCTGTGACCACCTAATAAAAAATCTCAACAAATTATAAAGCAAAGATGAAAATTAACAGTTCACATATAATGCTATTTATGGATAGAGAAATCTCACCATGAAGGGAATTTTTCCCATCATTTGGGTATAAATGATATGTTTTTCCATTTAGAGTGAACTTTGCTCCACCAATCCGATTCGCGACTCGCCCAACCAATGCTCCAAAATAAGTTGTCTCGTTCTAAACAGAAAAAATAGAAACATTCCATATAGAAAAAAGAGCATTTTGAACAAATAGTGATGGACCGTAAATCAATCGTTCGTCACGTAAGGTAAAAAAAAAGGTGTGCATCTTACAACATAGGAGCTGATCTTATCGTACCCGAGAACCACATCATCTAATTTCCCTGCAAACAAACATAGCAAAAAATCAGAAAAAAAAAAAAAAAAAAAAAAAACTTACAGATAAGAATCAAATTTGTAAACAGTATCTGAAAAAATAAAGGAATTGAAATAATTAATTAATCCAACCTTTATTATCAGGGAGAATAACGGAGAGAATGGTTGCACCCCAGCTACTAACTTTCACAGAGAACTCCCCCCTCCTCAACTCATATATCCCCACCACCCTCTTATTCTCCCCATAGCATAACCCGGATAATAAACCCAAAACCAAAAGAGAGAGGGAAATGATCAATAATAGGGAATTATTATTCCTCGCCATGGTTAGTGAATGTGAATAGAGAGAATAAAAAAGAAATGGATAAATGAGCCTTGTAGAGTTTGTTACCTTTTATTTATAGAGGTGATTTTTGTCTCTGTGATTACTTTAAATTACTAGAATAACTAATTCACCGGATATCTCTCTCCTATACCTGCTTTTATTCCCGGGTACGAGAAACTAACTTAATCGGATCCTCCACGTTGCATGCAATATAATTGACGTGTCACACACACCCACGTAATTAATATTGGGATTATTATATAATAATATGAAAAATAAGATAAAATAAAATGAGAAAAAAAAGTATAGGAAATGTGAGGTGGCTAGCTAATTAATATCCAACCGATCGATCGATATGTTTCCTATTCGAACAATATCTAAATATTCATGATCTACACCAACAATATTATATATATATATATATATATATATAAATATATATAAAATTCATTCTAAAGTCCCTTCTTAGTTATACTTTAGGTTTCGTTTCGAATTAGGAGATCGAAATTGTGTTAAGAATTGCTTTAGATGTGGAGAAAAGGTACAAATCTTATATCGTACTTAATTGATTATGATATATATTTAATAATTTTATTAAGAAAGTACATATTTTTACTCTAACTTTAATTTATTTAATAATATTTAATAAAATTTAATTTCAAACTGGTCCCAGAAAAAGAAGCCATGCGCTTTAGCTTTAGCTTTTGGCTTTTGGAAGTGGTTTTTTGAATGGAGCAACTGGCCAGGCAACTGGGCCATGCCTAGATTTAGGAAAGAGCATTTCCAAATTCACACAACTATTAATATCTAAAAAATTAATGAAACAATTATGTGATAATGTGATAATAATATACCAAACTACCCTTTCTAATAAATTATTTTACTATTTTACGGGATTAATTTTGTTACCTAGGGGCTATTCACTGATTAAATACTCACACAAGTGCTGATAATAAGATCAGAAGTTTAAATTTTTGTGTGAATTTAAATTTGAAATTCTATTATTTTTTCGCTTCCATTGTGGTGAGCTAAAATATATTTCAATATATATATATATATATATATTAGAGAAAGGTCGCACGCTACCCGCTTCATTCAACTCTGAATTTAGCAATATGGGCGAGACAACAAGGTTTCCAGGAGATGATGAAAAAAAAAAAAAAGCGTCAACCAAGATTTTTCCGCTGAGTCAGCGTTCTCCTAACCGAGCTGACGGCAAACAGGGGATCAACATTACTGTGCTGGAATAAAATTTTGTTTCTGCTATTTCAAATTACCCACCAGTTCGCAGCCAGAACAGTTAGAAAACTGTTCCGGTCTATCTGTCTCTTCCCTTGCACCCAATACTCCCACACCTCGCTAATAGTAGCCCCTAGTACCTCAAACCCAGCGCCCTCTTCTCCTGACCCAATTACAAATCGTGAGTATAAACACTTCAAGAATAAATAGTTAGTCGTCTTAATCTGATCACCACAGAACACACAGTGAAAATTTTCGAACCACCCTTTTTACCCAGATTTTGACTTTTAAATGCAAGCCATACAAATATCTTCACTTTGAATGGCATAGGCAAATGCCAAACATAAGATATGCTGTACTCGCGTAACCCTCCGTCGTTCAACAACTTGTACTTTGACTTGACGGTAAAGGTGTGGGCTGTATTTCAAAAGGAAAATTCTACATGTACACCCCAAAGAGGGTGTACATCTCACACCCCCACCCATCTATGGTGGGGGTGTGATAAGTGACCCCTAAAAAACACCCACACCATAGATAAATGGGGGTGTATGATGTACACCCCCTTTGGGGGTGTACATGTAGCACTTCTCATTTCAAAATATTATTCTTGCATGTATGGTCTTGGTTGCATTAAATGTGATAATGGCACTTTCGAAAATTCCTCTAAGTCCAAGCCCAAACTCTCTTCAAATATAGTCACCAGCGAAGCCAATGGGTTTAAGAAAAATAAAAAATAATAATAAAAAAGAGCGGCTCCCGCGAGTGAAGCTCCGATCGAACAACAACGTCTCCCCCAAAAATCTCTCCTTTTCCTTCTCTCTCTCTCTCTCTCTCTCTCTCTCTCTCCCTCTCCCTCCCAATAACACACCAATTCCCTTTTCCCCCTCTCCCTCTTCGTCCCCAAATCCAAACCCTAGAGCTGGAGAGAGAGAGAGAGGGGGGTGGGGGAGGGAGAGGAGGGAGAAATGGAAGCGGCGATGGATCTGATGCGGCGAATCTCGCCGAAGCAGAGCGAGACGGCTTTGTCGGCGCTGTTGTCGCTGTTGCCCCACCATTCCGCCGATCTCCTCTCCCAAGTCGACCAACCCCTCCAGGTTCCCCCTCTTTTTTCGAATTCAAAATTTCAAATTTTTTGAGAATTTGCGTTTTGCTCACCGTGCATTTGCGCCTTTGATCTCGCGATCCCGTTTCCGCATTTGCCACCTTTGATTTGTTTCCGATATACTATCCTACGAGGTTCCCCTTTTTTTTAAACGAATTCAAGTTTCAAAATTTGAAATTTGGTCTTTGGTCGCGGTCCGCGTCTCCAAAATTGCCACCTTTGATCGGTTCCCGAAACGGCTCCCCTTCTGCGTTAATGTCCTTTATCCTACCCGCTTTGCTTGTTCTAGGGTTATAAGTTCAATCTTTCTGGGATCAACTTCCTCAGCGAATTCCCATTTGGGCACTTTCCCCTTTTTGAGACGATTCTATTTGCGGGTGTTTGGTTATTGGGCCCTGTCGATGGATTTAATTATCATAAGGAAGCTTCTTTACCTTGAAAAGAAGAAATTTTTCTACTTCTTACTTTGATGTTAGAATCATTTAATGATCCCTGATCCTAATATTAGGTTAACCCCAATATTAATGTGTAATTCAATTCACAGCATATAGGGATGCCCATGAGCTAATTTTGTGTCTCCAAAAAAAGAGAGGAGAAAAAAAAAAAGGGGCTTGCTTTCACTTCATGTTTTGATACAATATATCGCGCAAAGATGCTTCCTTTCTTCTGTTCTGTTTGTTTGCGACCGCAAAAACTATCTGAATTCCCAATTTTCCGTTGAGGGTGCAGGTTTGTATGGATAAGGAGTTGATGAAGGAGTTCATACTTTGTGAATACAATAGGGATGCTGATTCCTATAGGTAAGCTACTAGAAATAATCCTCGGAGCCTATGATTGTGGGAGTGGGTTCAGATAATTATTTTGGAATTTCCTGCAATTTTGACCTTTCATGTGCATAGCAATAATTTCTATTTTTGTTTTGTGTTAATTTTTTTGTTCGCTTCCATTAACAGATCGCCATGGTCGAACAAATATTACCCGCCTTTAGAGGATGGGCCACTCCCTTCTGTTGAGTTGAGGAATCTCGAAGTTGAAGCAAATGAAGTTTTTGCTGTTTATCGTGACCAGTGAGGTTCTTCACTTCATTCATATTCAACATAATTACAATTCATTCCCGAGTTATTTATCACTCTTCTTTCTTCCCTAATAGAAAGAAAGGAAAGGGAAAAATAGTTTTGATTTGCTATTCAGTAGTCTAAATTTTGGTTCAGCATTAGGATAGTGAATTTCTAGATTAGTTCTCAGTTATTGACCAACACCTTTCTCTTTATGCGTAGGTATTATGAAGGAGGTGTCTCGTCCGTGTACTTGTGGGAAGATGATAACCAGGGCCTTGTGGCATGCTTCTTAATAAAGAAAGGTCTAAGCTTCAATGCCAATACAATCTCTTTCCTTTTGGGTGATCTATTGACTTGTGTTATACTGACTTGCTGATTTTCCGGAAATTAGATGGGTCGAAGATGGGACATGGCAGAAGAGGATACTTGCAAGAGGGTTCATGGGATGCTATTCATGTAATTGAGGTAAAGCACTATTTACTGCTGCATCAATTCTTACAACTACTAGAATCACTAGACAGTACTTGTTTACTATCACATATATTTAGGCATGCAGACAGATTTAGAATTAATTGGAAACTTTCTGGGTGCAAACTGAATAAAATGACTGCCGTGCGAACAAGCCTTTATAGTGTCTATCATATAACTGTTTTTTTAGTACAATCTGTTCTGGGCACTAACTGCTGTTTTATTTTTTATTTTTTATTTTTTGGAATGGTGGTCCTAACAACTGTTAGATATGTATTTACAGACTGGACCAGATGTAGAAGGAACAGCTCGTTACTGCTTAACCAGTACCATCATGCTATCATTGACAACGGAAAACAACTCATCAGGAACTTTTAATCTCTCGGGATCGATCAGGAGACAGGTACTTGAGTTATTTATGTATGTAATGATGTTTCCTTCAAAAGGTGATTTTTCGTTTCTCTTGCTTTCGAAAACATGGTGTAGATTAATGTGCCAGCTAGAGTGCATTACTACCTAGACAGAATGATTTACCAATAAATTAAATGGGAGTAGTTTCATTTCATTCTGCCTTGCTAATGCGTGACTTGCTTGCATTTGAGATTCATTCTCTAATGTGTAGGATTGGATGGTAACTTTTAAATTTTCATAGTACAATAAAGAACTATTTAATTTCGAAGTGAGGAATAATTGCTTGAAAGATTTTGACCTAGTCTTTCACATTTGCTTTTATGGGATTTTGTTATTACCTCGATACCGCTGGAAGCTTGTGACGAACT
The DNA here is from genome assembly GCA_029168755.2 of Tillandsia fasciculata. NCBI lineage: Eukaryota > Viridiplantae > Streptophyta > Magnoliopsida > Poales > Bromeliaceae > Tillandsia > Tillandsia fasciculata. Next base: position 22,243,543 of record CM054944.1, on the reverse strand, counting down.
TTCTTGTTCATTGCCTTTTTGTGAATTGATCAGAAGTCCTCTATGTCTTTTACCTGATATCTTCAACCAAAACTTTACTGGTTGACTCGGATTCTATTGGTATTTCAGATGAATCTTAATCTTTCAGTGGCAGAGGGTCATCTGTGTAACATGGGGAAAATGATAGAAGAAATGGAGGGTAAGCTGAGGAACTCACTTGACCAGGTAAATACTTTGCTCTAGTTTGACATGAATGAACACTTCCATTTACTCCTTGTGATCTCTATTCTCCCATTAAGCATCTGTGGTAGATTTCTTAAATCTTACATGAATTGTATTTTTGACAGGTGTATTTTGGGAAGACAAGAGAGATGGTGTGCACTCTCCGGCCGCTGCCAGAGGGAGTTCAGATGAGACTGCCCGAAAGCCGGCCTATATAACGAGAAATTTGTGTTCTGTAATATAATGAGAAATTTGTGCTCTTTGTTTTTCTTTAATTCCTTTTTTTGCCCCCCTTTTCCCCTCTCTTTTGAATTTGAGCCATAGCAGTGTTAAAACTTCAGTTCAGAAATGAGGGAAAAGATGATCATGTTGCCGGTTGGTTTGCGGAAACTTTGTTTATACAACAAAGTAACACTGAGTTGGAAAGTGACAAAGGAATCCATTTGATAATACTTAAGATATTGTATTAGTTGTGGCTTCTGCATTGCATAGTTTATTGTTTGGTTTTGTAGATTAATTAATTTAGCTTTTAAGATTGACAAATGTCCATGGCAAAATTGTACTCCAAATGGACTAAACTGTGTTCCTGGTGCTAACAGGATGGTCTTATAGTAACTATTTACACATTTATGTCGGCATGCATTCATTGGGCTAATCAAAAGCCACCATATGTACAAAATTATATATAAAATAAATCCCCCATCTATTAATTTATCAAATTTGGATAATATTTGATTGGCATGTTTACTTGTCAGTGTACAGATAAGAGATGATCATGGAAAGAGAAAATGGTCTTTTCCTCTACATAGGCCTACAAAAGCTCAGATAACTAAAAGATTATCAGTAGCACATCCTCTCTATGCCTGATTCATCTACCAATACTAATGATGGTGTCAAAAGCACATAATAAATCTGATCAAGAGAAACACAGAACCTTCATCAGCACTAGTGTTCTTTCTGGGTAGGAGGGGGGACCTATCAGGCATTAAAATCACAGAACCCCACATGTGTGAAGTATAATACAAGTGGCAATCTCAAGCCACATCCATTTAATCCCACAGAACATTAGTTCTCCCTACTCAATGTTGAATCTGAGTTGCTGAAGTGAAAAAGTTTGAGTCAGAACATTTGTATTGAAAAAATGGGCTTGCAGTGTCTCAATTCTCAAATTGCTACAGGTGAAAACTTGCCAATGCCAATAGTTTTCCTATGTAATTTACAAAAAAGGCATTCTCGCCGTTCTCGCTCGGCGATTTTACTGATCATCGTTAGCAATATTTTGGAAAGGGCATACACATAAATCTAACAGGAGATAGAGTACAGTAATATTATGATGGATCATAATCTCAAATGCTTCGAGATTATAGACAATTATAGGCATCAAACGATTGAGACCAAAAAGTGAAAACTCAGGTGGGTTGAACATGTCTAATGTATAATAAGGAATAATTCAAACTTTAAGTAGAAAAAGCGGGACAAAAACGCACTTCAATAATAGGCCCTTTAGAGCTAAAACAAGCAAAAGTTCATGTAGCCAACTCAAACTGCGTCGGCAATAAAGATTGCCTGCTGTTATTATAGTTGTTTATGAACAGTTCTTCATGATCTATGGTACCATTGTTTACATATAATTCAACATAGAATGTAGAGAACAAGTTTTATAGAGGAATTCACTCATTTTTCATGTCGTCAAACAAAAATTTTAGTTTGGTTTCGGTTTGGTTTGTTAGTTTAAACACTTGAATTTTTAATTTATTGGTTATTTTTTCAAAAAATTTTGATTTATCATGTTGATTTTTGGGATTAAGGTGGTGTATAGATATACACACACCCATACATACTCCCCCCCTCTCTCTCTCCCTCAAAATTTTAAATTCGATAAAAATTTAAAGCATTCAAAAAAAAAAAATTGCCATGAGTTCGATAGATAAATTAAATATAATATAGTCTAAAATCCATGAATTTGCATATTAGTGGATGAATCTTTAGAATTATTTGAGTAAAAAATTTTTTTTGAACTATTCGTGTACAGTTAATTTGGATCCTAATGGGTTCAAAATAAAATATACCTAATTTTCAACTCAAAATAATAATAATAATAATCATCCTCCACAAAAGAAACTGGATGGGACCTTCATGCTGTCCTATCTGTCTCGATACAGATGAAACGGTGGATCATCTCTTAGTGTCTTGCCCCTACACGAAATTGATACTGGAGGCCTTGTTGCCGAATAAATCGGAGATCCAGAGCGCCTCCTCGCTTAATCAACTATGGGAGAAGTTTGGGCAACAAAAAGGAGCGCTAGGGAAACGGCTGCTTACAACCTTGGCCGCAACCTGGTGGAACCTATGGCTAGAAAGGAACAGAAGATGCTTTGACAATCAGAAACGAACCATAGGTGCAAACATTGCGACGGTCCGAATCTGCCGCTCCAATTGGCTTAAATTTTGTACCTAAACATCTTTTTTTTTTTTTTTTTTTTTTTTTTTTTTTTTTTTTTTTTTTTTTGGGCCAGTCTGCGTTTGCAAACTACGGCTGCCCTTTTGCTAAATTCACTCTCGTAATGAATGAAGCGGCAGCATGCTGCCTTTCTCTCAAAAAAATAATAATAATAATTATTATTATAACTCTGGAGAAAATGATAAGACATGATGATCTATTAAATGACCGAGTTGTCACCATGTTCATAATCAGAATAAAAGACAGTGAGAAGATAAAAAAAAAAAAAAAAAGAAGTTAAGGTCACACTTAACACAACAAATATATATCTACGGAGGAAGAGAGAGAAACCATTTTCTGAGCATTTACTGTGAGAAAATCAAATATTCAAATTCAAACGTAAAAAAGAACAATATAAAACATCATTATAATAGGCAAAACATTATGCAAACATAAATACACTTTTCTTCAGTAATCACAATAATAGTTGCAAATTACTTACTCCATAAATAACTGTTTTGGTGGGCGATCTGGCTAGAGCGAAATAAGAGGATCTTCGAGAATAGAAGTGCCAATGGGAAGCTGGTCGTTGGACGCTCTTTTCGACGCCTCTGGGAGTGTTGGTGTTCGTAGCAGTTGTTTTTTTTTTTTTTTTTCTGAAATCTTGCTGTCTTACTCTGTTGCTTAGTTTATGATTTATTGAATAAAGCGATAGCATGCTATCTTATTTCAAAAAAAAAAAAAAAAAAAAAAAAAAAAAAAAAAAAAACTGTTCTTAAAGAAATTTGCAGGTCGAAATTCATAAAAGAATTTCAAACTTCAAAGCAAATTTTTATCAGTAAGATCTCAGATCCTCACCTAAACATAGATTTTAAATTGGTAGTTTAGAAGCTATACATAACAGGGCATAAGTTGTTTCTTTTACTCCACTTAAAAACTTGTAGTTATGGGCCATGTTTGGATCCAAATTCGAGTACAAAAGTCCAAACCAAAATATGGGCCTGTCCTGATATATTATCTAAGAAGTCGGAGTCGGCGCTCCCGCTGTGTTTTCTAAATTGTACATGCAAGAATCGAACCTCTGACCTTTTTTGTTAACAGTAATTTAAAAATAACAGAACTATTTATAAAATTTAGTATCGAAAGGAATACCATATATATATTTCTAATAGAAACTATAACAAGAGAGCATTGTTTTAATAATTGTCAAAATAACAGTAATCAACTGCAGTGATCAAAAGCCACAAATTGAGCTGCTACCTACCTACCTACCTACCTTCAAAGAGATCGAAGTCACATATATATGTTATATAGCACGGCTACTACTGGAAGACAAATTCCCCTGACATGCATGATCTCCTTTATGGGAATTTGAGCTTTTAAGAGAAAAGTAGGGCTTTTGAACATTCCAAGTATTGTAAGATCATAATTGCTCGTCACTTTTTGGATTTATAGAGTAACTATTCCAACTACCATTTCAAAGCATAAAAGACATTTGAGTAGAAACAAATTAAAGGAGAATAAATGAGGACTGAGCTTTTCTTTGCCTTTAGAGCAATTAATATTCCAACAAAAAAATTCTATAAGAAATATCAGGATTGTTGATGCATCGGCGGAAAGGACATCAATAATAATAATTTTTTTTTTTTAAAAAAAAAAGTAAGCAGAAAGAAAGAAAAAAAGAAAAACGAGAAGAAAGATAAGAAAATGACAGTTTTTTTTTTTTTTTTTGTTGCAGAATTTTTTTCAATTTGTCATCTGCAGTCAATAAATTTGAGTTAAAATTTTTAAAAATCGCACTGTTCCTTTTCAACCAGATCGTTCGCCAATAAATTATAAAATGAGCCTGTAATATTTGATATATAGGTTCATCAGATTTTTTTAAAGACTCGTAATCTCATCAAAAAAAAAGCACCCACTCGAAAGCACATTTAAAAAATACTACTAGTAGAAACATATCAAAAATGCTAGTAGAAAAAAAAAAAAATCAATTAATTCTAATTTATATGCACGAAGAACGCATGACTAACGTGATCTCAAAATTATTTTTTCCTGCAAAACAGGTAAATTTTATATATATATATATATATATATATATATATATATATATATATATATATATCGACAATACGTGGCAACAGTTGACATGGTGGACAAGTTCCACAGAGTTATTTTTTTGGTCTCGAGAGTAGTGCACTGGGTCTACGCATTTAGTAGTGTTCACCAGGCGTGCAGATCGATGGTCGGCTGTGGTTGGGGGAAATCCCAAACTGGGCTGGCACACGTCCCACCCACTGTTCATGCCGCGGTTTTGAGTCCAACCCTATCCCACTCCGGTAGAAACTGTTCAACAGACCTAGTCCACCACCTCATCCTTAGACCAGTCCTATCCTACTATTCAATCCACGCTTCTCGTCCCATCCATCAATAGTCCTACTTAAAAACAAAAAAATTAAATAAAATAAAATAAAATTATACACACGAAATGATTACACCGCTTAATAAATTTGAAAAAAAAAACTAAACGGGGGCAAAAAGAAAAGCAAATCATTGGGGAGCTGTCCTCAGATGATGTGGTGGACCAGGTTCAGGGAAATACTCTGTCTTTTCTCAGGCTACAGCTGTCCATCCACAGTCTCGCATCTGAATGTTCCTCCTACCTAATTTTATCTGAAACGGACCACATAAACCATGGAAAAAAATATAAAATATAAAATACTTTTTCATTAATTCCCCAAGCTCCAATATTTATATATACTAGTTAAATACCCGCGCTTCGCGGCGGACGAATAAATTTACAGTAAATTAATATTAATAATTAATAATTAATAATTAATAAATAATAAATTATTTATAAAGATAGAAATATTTTATATATTATAAGATTTTCAACTTATAAGTCAGAACATATAAGCTTCATTATTTTGATACAAAATAAAAAAAAAGAACACAAAAATATAATTAATATATATATATATCAATTGTTCATTAACTAATAGTATATCGTAATAGAAAACGTTGAGCTAAGTTCAATCAAATTCCTCTTTTTATAAACTTTATGAATTAATACTGGTAAGGTATATCTAATGTAAGATGATAACGCTTACATATGTTTTATAATTATCCTACTCTTCTATACTTTTTTTATTTGTAATCAAAAAAAAAATTATAAAAAAATAAATTTCAAATTCATTATTTGAAACCTAAATTTAAAAGGTATTTCTATATTGAAAAATGAATTAAAAATTCTTCTATATTGAAAAATGAATTAAAAATTCTAATTTGAAGCCTATATATATATTTTTAATTTTAAATTTAAAAGGTACAATTCAAAATTTAATTTTTTAATCTAAATCGCGATACGGAAAAGTTCGGTGCACCGGGTGCAAGCTTTAACAATTTAAATTTATATTAAAAAAATAAATTTTGACATATTTTTTTTTTATAATTCATAATTGTTAGTTTCCTTCTATTACAATTAAAATTTAATTTTTAAATCTAAATTTAAATTGCTATTTAAGTGGCAGTTCGCAAATTAAACCGTACACCTGGTGCGCCGAACTTCTCCAGATTACCCAAAAGCCACCAAATGTTAACGCGACAAAACTTTTTTTTTAATATAAATTTAAATTATTAAACTGTACACCCGACGCACCCAACATTTCCGGACCGGCGGTATTTACATGAGAATATTTTTGTAATTTAGCTGTAAGAAATTTTGAAAATTTATTCGATTTGAGCCAATTATTCATTCTTTAATTTCAAAAATTAAATACCTAGTTTATCTTTAAATATTTAGTTTGTATATTTTATGTAATTTACATAACTATTAATTTATTTAAAGTAAATAATTAGTTTAAATGTTATATCTGAAGGGCCATCAAATTACCTAAATCAAATAAATAAAAAACTTAGATACCAAAATCAAAATATTAAAAAATTAGACAGTCGAATTAAAATAATTTATAATTCAGAAAAATTTTATACATTTTTAGCTAGATATTAAAATGAGCTAGGTGAGATGAAGCACTTTGACCGTATGGTCAGTCAACGAACAGAGGATCAAAGCAACACACCTACCAATGGTCTAAATTATATCTAATCTTAAAGCTTTGCAAAATTTGATATGGTACACATATCCAACAGGCTGGATATAAGTATGAGCAGGCAAAGCCGGTTCTTCAACAGGTCGTTGAGGGACGGGAGCACCGAATCCTGTGTACCTGCGGTTCATCAAACAGATAAGGACATGTGTGAGAAGAAGAAAGTGAGCTGATGTCATAATGCGGATTTGCGGATTTGTACTTTAGATTATAGATGGAATAATAAATAAGATTGTTAGTTGGTTTGGTAAGTATAAAAAGATTACCAAGCAGTCCAAGCTTCGGTCCACATAGTGGGCTTCTATGGCTTGTTTGGTGAGAAGTAGCAGAAAAGTTTAATGAGGATATTGTTTCTCAAAAGTTTCACCAAGAGGACAACCCTAAAAAAAAAGGTCCACTAAGCAGATAATAATATGGTACATCAAAATGTGTTAAAAAAAGAACACACCAGATGAATGACAGAGGAGCCATGCTAGAGGAGCTTAGCCTCTGAAATAAGCACTTGGTACGGTTTCTGATAAACCCAAATAAGCAATTCACCAGTCAATTAATTCTCCACTACATTCATGTAGGCATTCAATGAAGCAAACTGGTACCTAGAATTCCGGCCCTTTGCAAAACATTGGAAACAAATAGATGCACAGCTTCATGACTGGGTTGTAGCTTATCTGGAAAGTAGAAAGGAGAGAAAAAGGAAAAACATTTCCTAGTAAGAGCAATTTCAGTGATTAAAAAGGACCCCTAAAAGACGAACTGATTTGTAAATTTCATACAATGCAGCCACCCTAGGTTGTGAATCTGAACTGCATTGCACCCAAGTCCACGCAGCCGGTAAGCATGGATCACCACCTTCCTGAGCCCAATCAGCGTCTGGATAGCGTGCCGCAAAACTGGCCACAATAGCCGCTGCAAACTCATGGGAAACAGATAAATTATAGCAACAGGTATAATTAATCCCGGGTTATTTAAGAATAAAAAGGGCTAATTACAAATATTGTCATTGAAAATTAATCGCCATTGCAGTTATACCCTGAGATTTCCAATTTCAATTTTAACACTTCTTCCCGGAGGATTGTTCTTTGGTCAGTCTACCATCTGAAGAAAAAAGGCCAACAATTCAAAACAACACCATCACCAGAGTTTGCAGACAGCCTGAGACAATATTTTTTTAAGGCCACAGTTTTTATGGCGATGGTGACATGGCATCTTTTCAGATGCTAGAATAATGAAAGGATTTAAATATTGGATGAGATAAACTTCAGGGGAGTCAAATTGTTAAAACTGGAAGCCTTAGGAGATGCGGACATAAAAGTCAGCAACTAAATTTGTAATTAGACCCAAAAGAAAGAAAAGAGAAAGTATTCACTGTGTGAGATTAAAAGTTACCATCTTGAGATCCAAAATTTATCTGCAGATACTTATAGATCTCTAGGGCATTCAATATAGGCCCCCTCGACGAATCATTCATCTTCTTGAACCCAAAAGAGAAAATAAATGGAAGGGATACATTATAATATCCTGGTTCATACACCCTATACTTCCCCTGAGCATTCTCTTGAACATTAACAGTAGGTGCAAAATGGAGCCAGCTATATGAATCCTCAAAAGAGATTCAACTTAAATACCTGTTGGATATGTGGTGCAAATTTTCTGAAGTGCCTGGGAGTATGGCAATATCGCCTAACGGTGGGAACGAACGGCTTTCAGACCAAGAAATTCTAAAATTTGCAAACCAAACACATATAAAAGGGCAAAGTGGAAAAATGAGCAAAGACCAGCAGGCTAACTCACTCTTGCTGGATATCCAAGAAACGAAACATTCCAAACACTCAGTAAACCAAGAAGTACCTGGACCAGAAAAGAGAATAATGAAATAATAAGATAGAAAAAGATGGTATTCATCTAGACATTTGAATACTTACAGCTATGTTTTCATCAAAAGGAGTTGAATAAAAGTGTTCGTCGATGCTATGAGCTCCACTCAGAAATCTTCAACAGAAAGAAAATTACAATGACTGTCTTCAGGGAACAAAAATTTAGACAATTAACCTTACAATTGCTAAATACTGTCCCTCATAATAGATCAGTATTGATTAATACTATGACGTTAAGACAATGACAGTCAGAGAAAGATCATTTTCATTTACTACATCAAGCAGAGAAAAGTGGATAAGCCAAGCTGTCACTCCAACCCCTGTTATTCACCAACATAATAGTGCCAAAAAAGCTAATAAACGATGCAATTTAACAACCCTGATCTCTCTGAGAATGCTTTGAGGCTCACATCACAAGGATATGTAAATTTAAGGAGACTCATTGCACAAAGAAGATTCTTCAATGTGAACAAACTAATGCTCGCTGTCGTGTTTGATTATGTAAGTATGAAGAGCCAAATCAAAAGCTACAAATCTCAGAGGGACTCACCGATGCCACCCCCTACCATTTGATTGAAATCGACATTCTCATCTTAAACCATATAGTAGCAGCATTCGAGAAAAGCATATAGCAGCAGCATTCGAGAAAAGCATGTAAAAATATATTCCATACCTCAAAAAGTAGGAAACCGAAGCTTAAATCGAAACGAAACCAAGTTAGGAAACAACTCCTACCTTGTTTCCTGCAACCTATATAAAGGAGATGTTATGGTATGCTTCTATGAACAGGTAAAAGAAAGTGGTTTCATACAACCCGAGTGAGGAAAACCCGAGCAGCTCATGGGTGTTTAATATAGAATTAACACTGTATCCTGCCAAGCGCTGTACTATATAGCAGCAGCATTCGAGAAAAGCATGAAAAAATTCTGGTCACTAGCAGGCAAGTATACACCAGATAAGTTCATCAAAGAGTTATATTAGTCAACTTGCCTTCTATTAGGGGAAAAGGTAACTTCGGACTCCTGTAAATAGTAGTTTTGTGATCAAATCTGACCGAATGAGTGCAAGTATGTCCTACTCAAATTGGCTGCTCAAACATGAAATAAATACTATTTGTGATCATGAATGCTTCTATAGAGAAACCAATTTAAGCAAAACTACAATTCTGGTCACTATGCAAACTACTTTGTTCTCACTATTAATTCCTGAACAAAGTAGTTTGCTTCAGTCGGTGAGAACAAAGTAGTTTGCATCTTACATAGCAAAGGAATAGAAATTGTCGATCTCTAAATTTATGAAGTATCTCATGGACAGCTTGCAATTATTTCTGTGACATATCAGTCTAATAGTACTTTACAACACACTCGATCGCCGTATAATTGCAATTTGCAGGAAAGAAAATGAAACAGTATCGAGTTGCACCTGATTTCTTCTTGACACAACCAATGTATAATCCCTGGATTTCCACTGTCTGCTGGATGTAAGAAGCTGGAGGAACATGTAAAGAGTCAATGGGAGAGGTAAAAATAAAAAAATTAAAGTAAGAATTGGAAAATAAGAGCAGAACCCATACTCATTGAACTCTGTTAGATTAAGAAGACCATCACCATCCACATCAAAGCTAAGAAAAGATGATCGGAATTTTAACTCAAAGATTTAATTTTGCTACATCATAGATTAATTTCAAATTAAAACATAAACGAATGCGGACTCTAACAGAGCAAAGCATTAATGACACAGTAAAAAAAACAAACAAACAAACAAAAAAAAGGGGGAAATTTTAATTAATCTAAGGGATCTAACACTGACCGTGGAATGAATGGGCCCAACTGGGGGGCTCGGACTCGGCGAAGGAGATGAACCCGTCGCGGTTCTTGTCGTGGAGCTCCAAATCCCGCAGCGTCCGATGCATCACCTCGCGCTGCGCCTGGGCGAGGTTCCACTCCGTGAGCTCCTCCGCGGTGACGGCCCCCGTCCGCGGGCGCCACGTCGACCTTGGGGAAGAGCTCCTCGATGCGGCGCGTCACGTTGAAGCGATCCTCATCGTTGATGTAGTCCTCGGCGTCCATGAACTCCTCCCACTCGGGCTGCGACTCCATCCCCTGCGCCGCATCTCCCCCTCCTCCGCCTCCGCCATGGGTTAAGTTGTAGTGCGCGCGCTCCCACTCCCGATCCTCGCGGCGGCGCTCGATGCCGGCGATGATCGGATCGAACGGGACCTGGTGTTCTCCTCCTCCTCCTCCTCCTCCTCCGCCGCCGCCGCCGCGGGGAGCCAATGAGGAGCGGAGCTTGAGGCGGCGGTGGGGGCGGAGTTGGTGGTGGGTGAGGTAGAAGGAGAGGAGGAGGAGGACGAAAAGAGGGAGTTGGTGAGTAAATCCGGAGTTGGTGAGTAAATCCGCTGAGGGAGAGAGAGAGAGAGGGAGAGAGGTCTTGTCTCGCGTACGGAAAAGTCTGTCGTGAAGGAACGGGTCAGCGGCATTTGCGAGGCTTCCAAGCTTCCCAAACTTGGAGAAAAGCAAAAAAAAAAAAAAAACGCGGAGAGCTAAAGTCGGAGAACGGGAGCTTGACACGTAAGCTCTCTAAAACTCCCGATTCATGTTTCTTATTGATTAGCTGAAGCAAATTACAGCTTTTGATCTCCCCTTTTTCCCCTACTCCGTATTTCTATATAAATACCCAGGCTGTGGTGTTTCGGAGCTCTCCCTATCTTCTCGTCAAATTCTGCGCCCTCAATTTCATATGGAGAGCAGCAAAGAGGTAGGTAGTTTTAATCGTATCTTTCTGCTTTTTACTTTAGAAATTGGTATCTAAATTAACTTGGAAAAAGAAATAAATTATATATATATATATATGATGTCGATGTTGCAACGGCAGGAGAACAGCGCGTGGATGTCGGTGCCGGCGTTCGGGGAGTGGGACATGAAGAACGGGCCGCCGGACTACTCGATGGACTTCTCGAAGATTCGGGAGATGCGGAAGCAGAACAAGAAGGAGCTCTCCCGCGCCAGCATCGGCAACGACGACGACCTCCTCTCCCGCCAACAACACCCGCCACCACCTCCGCCCCTGCAGCCAACCCACGCCCGCCACGTCGACGACTCCGACCACCGCCGCCCCCTACACCGCCGCCACGACCACTCCCCCACGGTACTAATTCATCACTGATCACCAATTAGTTATTTTTTAAAAAATTAAATTAAATTAAACAAAATAATTGAAATATAATAATTCATTCATTAATAATGATAGTTTAATTATTAATATATTATACATCTTATTTTATTCTGAAGTGAGGTGAATTTCACAAGTCACTCAATATGACGGGTGAAGTGAATACTCATCTAAAAATAAAATGATGTGTAAAATGTACACCCTATGAAAGGTGTACCCTAGCATCATCCTTATTAAGAGTGGCCCTTCACCCGGGCTCACTTTGATTGCTTGTAAACAGTGGTCCCCACTCGCTGGGGCGATTTTCGACCGTGTGATTGGATCTGGATGTGGACAGCACGCTTGTTTGCTTTTCGTGGAAGTGGGATCTTGTGGTCGGTAATATATATATATATATATATATATATATATATATATATATATATAATCTGGCTAATATGTTTGTACAAATATCAAATAATTAGTGGTTATAAATTTTTTATCGTTAGATCTAATATTTTGATTAATTCTATTCCTTAAATTATACTATTCTATCAACCACCTACTAAATCCAAGGAGTCCACCATCATTCTAATCGTATATTTCTATCTACAAGAATAAAAAGCTCACAAGCACAAATAACTTGATACTTTTACAAACATAAAAGCTCAATTTTATATATATATATATATATATATATATATATATATATATATATATATATATATATATATATATATGATTGTGAGGAGAGAAGATAATACTTTTTAGTTCTTAGATTAGTGGGTCTCTAAAATTGATTAGTTAATTAAAGAAATAGTATGATTTAAAATATAAAAATAATTAAAAAAAATAAATTTAATAATAAAAAATTTGATAGTATTAAGCGTTTTGTACTGTGATAGTATACTAGTCGAACTTTATATATATATATATATAAAATATTCTACGCAAACAGAAGGAGAAGAAACAAAAAAAAAAAAAAAAAAAACACAGCCCAAGTATTTTTTTTAATTAAAATTTTTATTTTAGTTATAATCATATATGTTACAATTTGCCAAACAGAAAAGTTTGGAGAACCTTTATTGCGAAAAAAAATTAAGCAGCTGCTCGTCGGCAGCAACTTGAATTCCAACTGTTTGGTATGAACGATTCAGGCATAATTAAAATTTCACTGTTAACAATTTATGTGTAATTTTTTTTCTGTCTTTTTAAAGAATAATAGCATGCTAATAACATTTGTTTTTTTTTAAAAAAAAAATTAACTAAAAATATAAATTAATTAAATTTCAAAGTTTGAACGTAAAATGTTGAATATCAACTAGAAAACTTTTTTTTTTTTTTTTTTTTATCGCATGCAGAATTGTAGAAAATCTGCGCCCCGAAGGCCGGATTACAGCCATCCGTCGCGAGCCACATCAGCGCAAATTTAGTGTATTTTTGAACTCAAAAGTGACTTTATATTGACAGCCTAATAGGGCCAACTCCAACTGTGATGATGCCATTATAAATGAATACAACTATCAACATTAAATTAATCTATTTAATATATCATGGCTTCGTTGGCATAACTGGTGGGGTTTAGTTGCTTGCTTTACTAACAGATGGGATCTGATTCATTGGAGGTTTTATATTATTACTTAAGTTGGTGAACTTGAACATTTGAAAGTTTCATAGAAAGATCAGTAACCATCACTCTCCTTTGATTAGTATGAAAAGTATTATTATATATATCTTAAATATTTAATTAATCAATCAGGTGGGACATAATATGATGAAATCCATGGAATTATTGTCCTTTATGGAAAAGTCTAATTAATTCTTCTGCATGGTATCCATGTTGTTTAACTAGTACTTCTCATCAGATGAAGCAAGAGATTTGAGTCCTTGAAAGTAATACTGTTTGAGTTCATATTTTTAAACTTGCTTGCTAAGTAATTTCTTTTACGGTAAAATTAGAAATTTCAAATTAGATATTTTATTTCTTGAGCTTAAATTAAATGAAAGCAAATCAATTATGTTAGAAATCTATCGTGACTTAGAATTCAAAATTTTTTATTTTAAAATTATATTAAATTATATGAAACAATCGTTGTACTTTAATTTTAAATTATTAGAGAACGATATTTTTATATTTCACAGAGCCAAAAATTTATTTTATTTTGGAGGAGCATCAGCGTTTTTTGTTTATTATGCGACTCGTTTGCTAATCTATTCTTGTTTGCTTTTTGTTTCTTTGATGCAGGGGAGGAAGAAGTTTATGAGCTACTTCCAATGTTGTATAAGAGCTTAAAGCATAGTTTCCATGAAAAAAAAAAAAAAAAAAAAAAAAAAAAACATGATGAGATTAGTTTTGGGTTCCTTTATTTGTGCTCTAAAACCGTTTATTAATGACTCAAATATTTTATGTATATTGAGATTTTTCTTCGAGAGATGTTATCTCTATACCTAAAATTAGGTGTAGATCTTACACTTCATCCATTCAATGATGAAAATTTTTTTACCCAAAATGATGAGTAAAATTTATTTCATTTTAGAATGAGTGAGATATAAGATGTACATCTAATTTTAAATGTATAATTGGTATTTACCTTTTTCTTCGGAATCTAATTTACGTGAGTTTTTTTTTTTTATCATTCAGTAAGAAAACTCAAAAAGATTAAAAAAACAAAAACAAAAGTGGTCCTATGTATTTTTTATTGTTTTTGTCACCAAGAGGGTCCCTTGTATTTAATTTATGTTGTCCCTTGCACATAATTGCCTAGCGTGCCCGGAACAAACTCTTCACTGAGATTAACCAGAAACAAGTTGGATAACAAAATTTATTTACATTTTTTTTTTCAAAAAATAAAAGAAAAAAAAATTGCCTACATACATAATACTGTGACTTTCTTATGGTAATAAGTGTTGTTCTTGTAAAAAAAAAAGTCAACCCACAATTGTGGAAAAAATGCAACTTTGATTCCAACTGTCAAAGAGTTTCTATGATAGGAGATTGACACCTAAGTTTTTTCTTTTTCTTTTTCTTTTTCTTTTTTTTTTTCTGGGATTGAAAACTGGTAGGAAATGGATGAGACAAAGAATATGATGATTTAAAAATTTCTCTATGCGAAATTTAGAAGTCAGTTTTTCGTTTCATCAATGATTCTTGAACCAAAGGATTAATCAGAAAGATTAAGCTCCAACTCTTTCTTCTTTTTTTTTTTCTGATGATTCTGCAGTAAAATTTGGACAGTAAATTGAAGTTACACACTCATAAACAGAAGCAATTTTTGGCCCACACTTTTTTTTTTCTGGCAGAGTGAGAACCTGTCTGTCAGATGGTCTTACTTTTCACTGCAGACACCTGATTCATTGTCTGAAAACAACAGCAAACAAAAATTTTCCAATTTCCAGCCAGCTGGCTTGGAATATCATGGTCAATGATAGTTTAGAGCAGAAAATAGAGGAGACTGCTAATTAGTCGAAACGATTAAAATGTCATTTAGTTGCATTAATCAGAGAAAACAATTCGGAATATCAAATCAGAAACCAATTCGGAAAAATATTAAAAAAGCTGCTCTAACATTGATTGCTCGCTTGCCGACTACAACTAAAGATAAGCTCATTGAGTTTTAGCATTCAATGCTTCTCTAGATCATACAATCATACCCTAAAAAAGGGATAGCCACTAATTTAAACTCTTTCACTATGTCTTTGTCAATTCTGTTGTGCAAGTCTTTGATAAGTCTCTTGTTAAATGGTAATATCACAGCGTCCTTTCGCACCCTATATCTTTGAGAATATGCAAGCCAAATTCAAAGATTCCAATGTCATTTTTCAAGCGGTCCATCGAGATTCCATTCAAAATGACAAATGTTGATTGTAAAAAATGAAAGCATTCGACTTTCAATAGATTGAGACAAAAATAAACTAAGTATTAAGGTTTGGACCGAGCAGGGTACCTGTCTACAGACCTGAAACCCAATTTGATGAAGGCTCGGCGCGCTGGTCCTCGTTTCGGTCTGGGACCATATCCATGCGATACAAAATTACCATTGGTGGGTGGATCTGAAGTCCGTATGAAGACATAGACATCAATCACTCCAGCAATATCCTCAAGGAAATGAAAGTTAACCCTTCTTTCTAACATATAGATGTTGCAAACTCCAGAATTTTGAAGTGCATGATGCCTCTCATTCACATTACTTGAAAGAATTGCTTTCTACCTTCATGCTAACAAAACTACGATACAAAATATATCTCAATGCCCTATGAAAAGTTGACGAATTTCTCAATCTTTCCTGCTTTACATCATTCAGGAAAAAATTTCCTATGCTCTATAGAACTTGAATCTTTCCTGCTTGGCAGAAGCCATTAGGATTTAACTTCTAGAAACGTGTCAGAGGGAACTTTACTTTCCCTCTGATTTCAGTGGATTTCGTGGAATAAATAGTAAAATAAACACCCCACAACCCTCTGTGAGCATGAGTTCAAACTTATATCAAACAAGATTGAGCTGGCGAAGTCAATCATCCTCATCGAACAATTGAAGTTCAGAGGCATCAGGGACATAACCGACGCCTTTCAATAATTTTGTCAGCCCGTCCAAAACTGAATAGATCAACTCGGCCCGCGGATGCTCTCTCCCTCTTGCAATGAATACATGCACCTCCTTCATCACTTCAATCCAACTGTACCCAGGCTCTTTCACTGCTCCAATATGATCCATTTCCTTTCTCACCTTCTCGACATCAACCCACATACCCTTGGAAGCAAATATGTTCGACAACAAAACGTAAGGCCCGCTATCTGTGGGGTCTGCTGCCAAAGCCATTTCAGCTGCATATTTTCCTATTTCAACGTTACCACACACTCGGCATGCACTAAGCAAGCTCCTCCAAACCACTGCAGCCGGTTCAATCGGCATCTGTTCTATGAACTCCTTCGCCTCCCTCAACTTACCTGAACGACCAAAAAGACTAACTACAGAAGCATAATGTTCCATTCCTGGTACAATTCCGTATTTTTCTTTCATAGAATTGAAATGGTAAAGTCCTTCCTTGATGAGCCCAGCATGGGCACACGCCGATAAAGCACCAACAAACGTCACATAGTTTGGTTCTACTTGCTCCTGTTTCATGATCTGGAAAACTTTAAGAGCTTCGTCGGCAAGCCCATGTTGTGCACATCTTGAAATCATGGAGTTCCAACACACGACATCTTTCCCACAAGTTGACTCAAACAGTAACCAAGCTTCTTTGATGCAACCACACTTTGCATACATGTCTATAAGAGCATTTGAAACATGAGGATCGGAATCTACGCCTACTTTTATGATCTGGCCATGAAACTGTAAGCCATGGAACATGCATGCCAGGTTACTCGCAACAGTTACGAGGGCAACGAAAGTGAACTCATTAGACATCATTCCGGAAATTTGTAGTTGGTGGAAGAGTCTAAGAGCCTCTTCACCTTGCTCATTTTGGGTGTACCCAAAAATCATCGCATTCCATACCACAATATCTCTCTCACTCATTTCATCAAACACAGCTCTTGCATCCTCAACACATGAACACTTTGAGTAAACATCAACTAACGCACTACCGGCATAAAGATCCAAGGATATTCCTTCTTTAATAATAAGGCTGTGAATCTGCTTGCTTGAGTCCACAGCTGATGCTGATGCTGACACTCCGAGAAGGCTAACAAAAGTCAAAAGGGTTGGGGGCAATGAGCGAGATCGCATGACATTGAATAGAACAAATGCTTCTACAAGCCTCTCGTGGCTAGCATATCCTTCAATCATGGAATTATAAGAAATCACATTATCTTCTGCGAGGACATCAAATAGAACCCTCGCCTCAGTTAAAGAGCTACATTTGGCGTACATATCAATAAGGCCATTCTTCACATACTCATCAAACTCCAAGTTAGCTTTAATTGCATAAGCATGTATTTGTCTCCCTTGTTGTAAAGCCATTAGAGAGCCACACGAGCTTAATACGCTTGTACAAGCAAAACCATCAGGCCGCCACCCCGACCGACTCATTTCGAGGAACAAGGCCGTCGCTTCATTATCAAAAGAATTTTGCATGTACCCCGCGATCATCGTAGTCCATGACACAAGGTTCCTAACAACAATTGAATCAAACAACTTGCGTGCAATCGTTAATTTTGAGCACTTGGAATACAAATCTATTAGCACGTTGTTCACGGAAACATCCATTTCAGTAGCAACTCGATACGCATAACCATGGATTTGCCGCCCGCCCTGGAGAAAACCTAATGCAGAGCAAGCGCCAATGGCGCTCGAAAGGACAAATCTATCGGGCCAAACCCCTTCGTCCTTCATCAAATTAAATAGTTTCAAGGACGCATCACTCTCCCCGATTTGTGAATAACCTGTAATTACCGCCGTCCAGGTCACCGAATTCCTAACCGGGAGCTCAACAAATATCAACATAGCCTCATCCATACATCCGAACTTACAGTAGAAGTTGATCAACGCTGTACCGACATAAACATCGATATCAAGCCCCAATTTTATCACGAGATCCTGAACCTGGCTAGCAAAATTAGCAGCCTTTGATTGAACACAGGCGCGGATCACACTGGCGAGAACGAACTCATTCGGGCTCTCCGGAGTGGAGCTCCGGAAGCGGGAAAAGAGCGAGAAGGCCTCTTCCTCACGACCATGCTGCGTGTACATGGAGATCATGGAGGACCAAGAGATCAAATTTCTGTGAGGCATTCGATCGAACACTCGGCGTGCCGAGCAGATACCGCCGGATTTGGAGTAACCATTCAGGAGGAGGTTGTTTAGGAAGAGATCGGCATTGAGGCCAGAGACGATGGATTGGGCGTGGATGGGGTGGAGGTGGAGGTGGAGGTGGAGGTGGTGGGTTTGATTGGAGATGCATGTTTGTAGGAGATGGGCGAGGGTTTGGGGTTTCGAGTACAGGGTTTGGAGAAGGGGTTTAAATTTCATACAGGCCCAACGGCTAGTTAGCTCATTGAGAGTTTGACGTTATTTTTCCGGACCCTTCACACAAAATTCATATATTTTTAGGGACTAGCCTACTGTATTATTAATAATATCTATTATTAATTTTTTAATCTTTAAATAAAAAAAATGTAATAATTATAAGTCTCTAGAATTTAATAGTATTTTGAAAAAATAATATAATCTAAAAAATAAAAATAATCAAATGATAGATCTAACAGTAAAAAATCTGTTTGGTACTATTGATAGTATAATAATCGATCTCTATATTTTACTATCCTTCGCAAAGGTTCCCTTATAATTTAATCATATGTATTAGTATAACCCTATATAATTATTACCTGCATGTATAAGTTAATCACTAGATTAATGAGAGTTAAGGAAAACAAAAAGGTAATTAGAGTGGCAAATTCTAGCCAAGCAATTGAGATCGACTTGACCAATCAATTAAACTAGATTGAAGAGTAAACGAATAGGATTTAGGCGAACACATTTACTTGACCAGATAGCGAATAAGCTCAATCGAAGGTCGAACTTGAATCGAATCTGAATCGAAGGGTCCTCGAATAGTTAAACATTCCTACTCTTTCTTCTTCTTTCTACCTCTTATTTTTCTCAACTAATCTTTCAATTACATGAATGTTTCAATTACATTGTTGGTTTGGTCTCTGCTTAAGTAAAAAATCAGCTTTAAATTAATATTTTTTATTTCTTGAAAACAACAGCTCATTTAGTCAAAATCTAAACCACGTAAAAAATTGGCAGTATACTGGGAAATGAGACTTAGATTTATATTTATAAATACTGTTTTCGTACAAAAATTAGTATGCCTGGTAAGTGAATATCTTTGAAAAAAACAGGAAAAAAAAAACAAAAAAGTACGTCCATAAAAAAAAAAAAAAAAAAAATGAATACATTTATCTATCAATAATAATTTTTATTTTTTATAAGCAATAATTTTTTTTTTCTCTTTTCAAGATTATGATGTTTCACTATTTTTTTATTGACTGATACGTAAATTATATTATCTCTCTCTCAAAATAAATAAAATAAGTAAAAATTAAAAAAATTAAAAAAATTATTTTTCATTTTGACCGGAGCATGTTCTCCACTAACTAACCGATCCCATAAAACTCCTTTATTTTTATTTTTTTTTAAGAAAATTCGATCCTCTTCAATTAACATATCGTTATACCTGGTGTACAGTTATAATTGAACACCGCCATTTTTAACCGCCCACGAGGTAGGATGAACGGTTGGGATATTGAAGGTGCGCATTTGTACGGATGAACCGAGTTCAGGGAGAAATTAGTACGGTCTATGGACCACCTAGTGCTTGACGTGCACCATTCCCGATATGCGCCGGTCTAGTCGCCACCTCCCGCTCTATTTCTACCAGTTGCCCATCGAAACGTGTACTGCGAAACGCATAGAAACTCTTATGCGAGTTCGATCCGTCGCGTCCATGTAAGCGCGAGCCCTCGGCTAGCTCAGGTGGACGGTTGACTTAACGCCGCATAAGAAACGTTTTATGCGGGTAATCCGTTTATCAGGAGCGGTAGTTGGAGTCGTGTGGTCAAACGTGGCAGATGATTTGCTCTCTCCTGCGACTGAGAACCCACCAACCGCATAACTCCAATGACGAAATTACCCTCCGATTAATTGATAGTTATGGAACAATCCTCTGTTACCTCTTCAATTGTAGGAAGAGTAAAATTGACAATTTACAACGTAATGGCAAATTCCAATATTTGCCTTTAAAAAAAAAAAAACCCGATCCGCATCGTCCCAAGTCTACAGTGACTAACGTGCGCCGGTCGCGCCTTATAATGCGCCGCGAACGCGAGCTCCTCCTCAAATCCCTAGCGCACTCCTCCATCCACATTCAATTTTTCCCCATTTTGTCTTTCGATCGATCCCCCTCTTCCCCCATTTTTTCCGATTTTTTTGTGAATTTAATTTCTATTTCAACCAATTAAAGAAAGGGGGATTTAGATTTTGTTTTTTTTAAGTCGAATTTTGGTGAAGGTTTGATTTTGCGATGGAGTCGGGGGCCGCTTTGAGGTTGCAATCGAGCCCATGGATTGGGTGCGAGAATGCGCGGAGGAATCCGCTAGGGTTCTTAGTTTTGCCGCGGGGATGTGGCGCGGATAGGTTAAACTCTCTTAGTAGTAGAGATTTGAGGTTGGGAACGGGTTTGGATCGGAATCGGAATCGGAATCGGCATCGGCATGTTGAGCTTGAGATCTCTTGCTGTTCTATAAAATCCGGAGGTAAGTTCATGAATATGAAATTTTTTTCTTATTTATAATACAGAATAGTTTGATTTTGATGTGAAATTGTAATGATTCACAGAGTTCACTGCTGGAAAAATACAATTTTTGAGATATCTTCTGAGTGTTGTTATTGTTTGCCCAATTAAAACTAGTAGTTTTCGGCAAAATTTTTGGCTGCAACTGATCCTAATATAGGATTTATACGGGGGGGCAAAGAAACTGTAAACTTCTGAGAAAATTACATTTGCGAATTTTGTGGTCTCGTGACTCCATAAATGGTTTTTGGTGGAGGTTCTGTTTATACCAAGAGTTTGGTGATTAAGTAGGCTAAATTTTATATTTTTTTCGTAATTTATACATGATTATTGTGTTGTTGCTTTGTTTCTGATTATTCTTACCATTTTATGTCATGTAGCATCAGCCAAAGTGTCAGAGAATTTTCATGCAGCTGTTGATGAGGCTCTCATCTTAAAGGTATGCTTCAACATCGGATTCGAAACTACTGTTACGATATTAGATTAACTTCCCCCAAAGGAAACAAGTTCTCTTTGATGAAACTTTTGTTGCCATTTTCTTTCTTGGTCATTGATCTGAGTTGATGTTTGTATACTGCAGAGGAAGTCCGAAGATGTTGCCTCACACTTGAACAGTCGCTGTATATATCTAGTTGGTTAGTCTCCGGAATTGTCAATTGCGAGTACATTTTGTTTGTGTAATTTATCGCAGTATCGCTTCTAGTTATTAATGGTTTGTGCTCTTTTTTGTGTAGGTATGATGGGGTCTGGTAAGACTACAGTGGGGAAAATTCTCTCAGAAGTTTTAGGATACTCCTTTTTTGACAGGTTTGTGGAAGTATTCAACATGTCATGCTTTTTTTTTTCTGGATAATTGTTCAACAGTAGTATATGTAATTTTGGGGGATGTCAATTTATTATTGTTCGGTCGTGCAGTGACAAGCTGGTAGAGCAAGCTGTGGGTGTTTCTTCTGTTGCCCAGATATTCAAGGATTATAGTGAGGCTTTCTTTAGAGACAACGAGGTACTTGTTTCGTCAATTATATTCCCTGTTCAATAAGGAGTTTGAAAGTGGTTATGTGCCAAACTTACTAACATAATATGTTTTTCTTTTCTAATTCACAATGCTTACACCTCATATGTGCTTGATTTCTTTTCCTTGATCAGAGTAATGTACTAAAGGACTTGTCATCAATGCGTCGCTTGGTTGTTGCAACCGGAGGTGGTGCTGTCATTCGACCTATCAATTGGTAATCCATTAAAAAAAAAAAACAAGGTTCAGCTATCTAAACTCCTGATATACTGTTTTCTTAAATCTAAGAAAGTGAATTGTTGAAATTCCAGGAAATATATGAGACAGGGCGTAACTGTCTGGCTAGACGTTCCTTTAGAAGCTCTAGCAAGGCGGATTGCTGCAGTTGGAACTGCTTCACGGCCTCTTCTGCATCAGGAACCTGGTGATCCATACACTAAGGTAGATATTTCTGCAAATGGTTTTATATTCCTCTCTATCATCTATGATTTGATTATAAATTTGTTCCATCCCATGTTTATCACCTAGTTCAGCAAAATGCTGGGTTAAAATATGTAGCTTAATGCTGAAAAAGGAACATTAAAGATATGTTATCACATATTAACTTTCACTCGGTCGTGGACTTCAGGCTTTGACGAGGCTCAGCACTCTGTCTGAAAAGAGGAAAGATGCCTATGCTAATGCACATGCCAGAATTTGCCTCCGAAGTAAGTGCGCTTTCTTTGTTTGTGTCGTGGTTTGCGGATTTTCCAAAGATTTTGTCTTATATTCATTTCCCTAATGCTACCCCTTAGTTGCACTAGAACATGATCATACATTTGAATACGGATATTCGTGGATGATCCTTTCCCAACCATATGCTCTAATCCATTTCAGTTCTTAATATCTCGCATTCGTTCGTAGTCTCCTGTTTTCAGCTGTGTGACAATTGAACAGATCGATATAATTTCTGGACCCTTTCTCTTCACCAATGCTACTAAATGATTCATGCTAAATGCTTGCTTTTCATTTGCAGATATCGCGGCCAAGAAAAGCCATGGTGATGTATCTTTGCTCACACCAACAGACATTGCAATTGAGGTACTATTGATTCCCTTGTTTCCTTTTCCATAAAACACAACATTCCCTCAAAGCTTTTAAGCTCTGTGACTTGAAGCATCACCTTTTCTTATAATTTTGGCAGGTTCTTTCGAAGATGGAGACGCTTCTACGAGAGGAGGTGTCAACTGGAAATTTTCCAGTTCCTTCGGATTTGAACCGCGGCGGAGACAACCTTGAAGAAATGTATTGTTTGTAAACGAGAATGCAAGAGTGTGTACCATTCATTCGCCAAAATAGGCGGCCTATTCGATTATTTTGTTTCTCGTCATATGGATCGATTACAAGTGTGGGTACTGAAGATAAGATGAGCAAAACCTTTTCATGTACGAAAAGAAAAGAAAATTACTTAGAAAATGAAAAAGAAAAAGCATAGATTCTAAAGGGATG
Organism: Tillandsia fasciculata; assembly: GCA_029168755.2. NCBI lineage: Eukaryota > Viridiplantae > Streptophyta > Magnoliopsida > Poales > Bromeliaceae > Tillandsia > Tillandsia fasciculata. Next base: position 22,219,979 of record CM054944.1, on the reverse strand, counting down.
CTGAAAAACAATGAGAAATAACTTATGGTGGTATTTGCAGAATTAAATTTGCTATCTAAATTTAACTAAACTTAATAATTCTTGTCAACTTGTATCAGAATTACTTTTAAAAATAGTTAAATTACAGAAATTTTTTCTATAAAATTTCGTTTTTTTATTTTTTCCGACTTTTAAATATTGATATTTTGCCCCTCATAATTTGAGAATTATGCATTTATTTTTTCGCCGTCAGTATTTTATGAGTGTTTCGTCTATTTTTTAGTGGATATATTTAAAATATCTTTCAAAATTCATCTTCTTTCCTGCGCCTTCACTGTCTCCTAGGGATGTCAATGGATATGGATATTCGAAATTTTATCCGAATTCGAATTCGAACCGGATGAATTTATCCGATGTTAAACGGATATGGATATAAAAAATAGAAATCCGACAGATTTGGATTTGGATATGGATTTTGATTGTATTATACCCGAATCCGAATTGATTTTACGTTATATAATATATGTGTATATAAATATTTGATATTATATTTAAATTTATATTTTAAAATTTTAAATTTAATATAATATATTTTGAAATATTATAAAAAAAAATATTTCGGGTTTGGATTTTCGGGTTCGGATTTTAGATTTTTGGTCGGATTCAAATTTGGATATGAATTTTTAAAATCCGTCGGATTCGGATTCGGATTAGGGTTTGGTAGTCGGGTTCGGGTTCGGATTTTTGAAAATCCGCTTCGTATCCGACCCGTTGACATCCCTACTGTCGCCGGAGGCAGCGCTGCCTCCATTGCAGCCGTGTAATCATGCCTTGCTCGTTCCAGACCCCATCCTCCTCTATGAACTTCTTTTCCACCTTCTCCTCCGCTTCATCGGCCTCCGCCTTGGCGTTTCTTAAAATGCTGAACCACAAACTGGCGCCGTCGCCGGAATAGTCGGAGAAGGCACTGTGAACGAATTGGGATCTCGCGCTACCGCATAAGAGAGAGAAAGTGACCGCGTTAGAGAAAAAAAGAGTCGGAGGAAATGTTAACCGCGTTGTCTTCTAAAAATAATTTTGTAATTAAAAAATTCAAAATATAAATTTTTAAAAGTATTTCGTAATTAGAAGAGTGTAAAATATAAATTTTTAAAAATTAGAAGGAAAGAATAAAAAAGCAAGATTTTAGGTGAAAGTTTTATGCAATTAAGTCTTTAAAAATATCACCTATGAGATTTTCCAGATTCAACAAGATTGGCATCATTCAAAATGCTAAAAAAAACTGTTAGTACTGCTACAGGTCCAACTACTGTATTTTGGGACTCAATCACAGATCATATATAGTACATGCGCATGCGATAAAAAATATTTATTTTTAAAAATAATATTTTCACAAAAAGAATAAAGAGGAATAGATGAGAAGCAGATGGATTGACACGTGTCCTTTTCTACTTTTTATCTACTTGATGATTGATGATTCCGATTCTATCGAATCCTACTTAAAAGTTAAAACCTAGCGACCACTCCACTCCGCCCACCGCACCACCTCTCACCATTTTACCCTACTATTCTCCTTCACCCCCGGACGAGAGCGAATCCATGGCGGAGGAGAATGCGACGACGAGCCCCGTTCGGTTCGGCATCGTGGGGTGCGCGGAGATCGCGCGCAAGGTGTCCCGCGCCATCGCCCTCGCCCCCAACGCCACCCTCGTCGCCGTGGGGAGCCGCTCCGTCGACAAGGCCCGCCGCTTCATCGCCGAGAACGCTACTTCCTCGTCCTCGTCGGTGCGCGCCGTGGGGTCCTACGAGGAGCTCCTCGACGACCCCGCCGTGGACGCGGTGTACATGCCGCTGCCCACGAGCCTCCACGCGCGCTGGGCCGTGGCGGCGGCGGAGCGCGGGAAGCACCTGCTCCTCGAGAAGCCCCCCGCGCTCTCCGCCGCCGAGCTCGACCCCATCCTCGCTGCGTGCGCCGCTCACGGCGTCCAGTTCATGGACTCCACCATGTGGATGCACAACCCCCGCACCGCCCACATGCGCGGCCTCCTCTCCGATCCCTCCCGCTTTGGGGATCTTAAGATGGTACATTTTTTTTTTTTTTTTTTTACTTTTCTCTTGTTCGTAAAGAATTATTATTATTATTATTATTATTATTATTATTATTATTATTATTAAAAGCTATTATGGTTTGGGTATAATGTGATTGTTGGATTTGTTGATATGATTGGCTGAAAGGTTTTCTTGTTCTCTCTCTCTCTGTTTTTGTTTTGTTTCTTCAGGAAAAGTATCATCTTTGGGGAAGAATCTGTTTGATGTTTAAAAATTTATCTTTTTCCTGCATTTTGGCTCTGTAAATGATGATCTTTGCGGGTATTTGATTTGGTCAATTGGGGAAATTGTATGTTTTTAGAAGTTAATATTTTTGGAGCCTTAGTTCATTTTTTTTTGTTCCTGTAAAAACCCTCTCTTTTAACGTTCTGATCGTAATATAGCATCTGGGGAGACTTACTATCTGGTACTCAAAAAGAGAGGATTTTCTAATCTTTGTTTCCTTTTATCCAGTATTTGTCAGGTTCTATGTATCATACATTTCTAAATTGGTCATACTATTTTTAGGATTCTCTATGCTTTGTGCATTAGAGAGCATTGAGAAATTGGACAACCACGTGAGCAAAAATTAAGTTCCAGGGGTCACTGGTGGTGGTTGTATGCACAACAAGTTAGGCTTTATGAATTATAATATTCTTTAAATCTTTGGTATGATCAGATTTTGTTGGTTTGGCATATGATCTGAAACATTATATCATCAATGTATCTCATGCTTACTTTGAATCATCAGCTCTCTTCTATTTAAATGCCTACTATGTTCAATGCAGATAAACAGTATTTTCACCTTCTATGCGGACGAGGACTTCCTTAAGAACGACATCCGTGTGAAGCCCGACCTCGACGCCCTCGGAGCTCTCGGCGATGCTGGCTGGTACTGCATCCGCTCCACCCTCTGGGCTGCCGACTACCAGCTACCCAAAACTGCCACCGCATTACGCAACCCCATTTTAAACAATGCAGGCGTGATCTTGTCATGCGGAGCCACTCTTCTCTGGGAGGATGGAAAAACCGCGACATTCCACTGCTCGTTTCTCTCTCACCTCACTATGGACCTAGCCGTAGTAGGAACAAGAGGTTCGCTTCATGTCAATGACCTTGTCATTCCTTATGAGGAAAAATCTGCAGAGTTTTCCTTTGCCTCTGATTCGGGTTTCACCGAGCTCGTGACCGGATGGCAGCCGCTGCCGAGCAAGCATGTTGTCACAACAGAGCTTCCCCAGGAAGCGCTTATGGTGCAGGAGTTCTCAAGGTTGGTGTCAGGGATCAGGGATTCTGGAAATAAGCCAGAGGAGAAGTGGCCGACTATTACTAGGAAGACGCAGCTTGTGCTAGATGCAGTGAAGGCGTCAATTGATAGGGGATTTGAGCCTGTTGAGATCTTCGGTTAAATGGAGATTTGTTTTTCCTGCTCTGTTTCTTTTATAATTTGGATGTGTGTCAATAAAGTTATGGTTGGTGGGAATGTGATAGGTTTCCCTGATGTTTAGGGGGTACTGTGGAGAAAGTTGTTGAGCTCCTTAGATGAACATATTTGTATGGTGAACTTTGCTCGTTGATGTGATGCCACAGTGATTTGTTTCAAGATTACATAATTATCCAACAATTCAATATGCAGGCACTTGTTGCATATTTGATCTTTCTGAATTGTTTACCGCTCTTTATATGATCATCATAGTAATTGCCTCTTGCGAAGCTACTAATATTGGATGGATTATTGCATGCATTGAGCTCTATAAAACAGCATAATATAAAATAGTAAGATGTGATCTATGATACTTGAGAGGATTTTACCTTGATGACATAATGTTCCATAACGATTTTCTCCAGTGACAAACAAACAGCTCACTGGTTCAATTGAGTTCTTTCTCCCTACTAGCAAAATAATAGAGTTATTACGGAAAAAAAAAAAGAGTTTCAGTAAGGAACAAATTCGCAATTAAACTAAACTATTTGTTATTTACAATAGATAGAACGCAACTGAGAATTTAACCTGCTCCTACACAGACGATCAAGTGTTATGAATTTGAAAAGAATATCAGCATGACCTGGTTCATCCGAGGATTGGAGCTGCAGCTGTTAAAACCACTTCAAAGTTCAACCTTGCACATTATTAACCCAGAAGCAGAACAATGTGAACTCATTATCGGATATCCTTATCTGATGAAATCGGCCATTAGGATGATGCAGAAACCTGTAAAAATGGTTTTATCACAGTAATTATGTCAGAAAAGCTTTGCCTATAAAAAGAACTCCAAGTTCAGTACTGTTCTATTCTAGACTAATTATAAAACAACTAAAATGAATAGATTTACTGAGTTTTCTTATTCACATCTCTCCAACAAAAAAGAATAAATAGTAGAGCTCTTAGCTTGAAATGAGAAACACCAGCAACTGCAGGTTTAAGAACTCACTACACAGGTGCCTAACTTTTGGTCAGAAGTACTGCAACCCACCAAATTATAAAATTAGACAGTAACATGATACTTTGTTTGCAGCATAGACAAGTTCAACACAGCCCAAAAGGAGAGAGATCAGAGAGAAGGGAGGAAAGAAAGAGAAAGGGAAAGAATGCCTCTCTTCGAAGCTCGTCAAGAAAGAAGAAAAAAACATGATCAAAAACTTCTCTTTTTCCTTTTTCTTTATACTTGCGGTAACAAAACAAAATCATTTTATTCTCTTTTTCTTTCTCTTCTTTTCTTTCCTTTCCATCCTCTTCTTTCCGATTCTCCCGTCCAAATAGAGCATAAATGCAAAACAAACAACTGCTAACGACTAATTCAGCATTCCTTCCTTCTCCTTTCTTGGTCTTGGAATATTCAGATGTTAACTCGGATAGAGATAGATAACAAGAACAATGTGCAAGAAAAACCATAAAATTGAAAACTTCAGACTCTGAGGCTGTGCTTCACTGCAACATATCTCATATTATTCTGATTCTCAAACCAAATTTTAACTTTTTCTCTTCTGCCCTATCTAGCTACATACATTTTCCTCTATTCCACGCACTTGCTACTAATATAGAAGTTTCACACAAAACGAAAAAGGAAAAAAGATGAGTATCTTGTTTAACTAAATATTGAATTGCTAACGATGCAATTTACATCAAATCTATGCAATTTCTCCTTTCAAGTAGTAACATTTTCCTTTTCAAGCAGTACAATCATCAGTACTCATACACAAATCTATAGATATAACTAAGTCCTGTAGTCTACAATAGCTTGCTATTTCGAACCGAACAAACGCACAATCTCCTTAAAAATTCCGATCTTCTCAGAACTTTGCAGAAACTACGAAGAATTCTACGGGCATGAATAATTCAGACGACGAAAGAGATATCATGATCACTGTAAACATACCAAAGTTTCGATCTTTCGAATGTGGCAAACACACAGCTCAGAGCTCCAAAGCCAAGCAATGAGATACGAACGATCCTCTTGCACCGACAACACGACGGACTCCACCCACAAAACCCTCCCTTTCAGTCCCCCGTCGCTCGTTCTCGAGACCTCAATCCCAGCCCAATCGATCATCATCTCCTTCTTCCTGCGATCTCCCTTCTCCTTCCCTTCCCACACCACACACAGCACTCCTCCAAGGTTCGCGAGAGTATCCCCGCACGAGAATTTCGGGAGCTCCTTCTCCACCCCCTCCACACGCTTCCACTCGTCCAATTCCGGAGCGTACCCTTGGATGTGCCCTAGGAAATCGTACGAGTACAGGATCCCCCCCACCGCCGCCGCCCTCCCCCTCCACCCCTGATCGAGACCCGGCGCCACCGCCCCCCACGGCGGCTCCGCCGCCGGGTCGTACACCACCCCGCCGCGATCCGCCACAGCGAGGAGCCGCCCCGCGAGCACGGCGCTCCCGCGCATCCACTTCTCCCGGACATGCGCCGGGCTCGGCACGACGCTCCACCCCGCGGCCGCGGCCGTGGCGGAGGCAGGGGGGTCGAGGGACTCGGCCCAGGCCTCGGATATAGGGACGCAGCCGCCGAGGGCGTAGATGCGGCCGCCGAGGACGGCGGCGGCGGCGCACTCGCGGTGCGCAGACATGCGGGGGCCGAGGGACCAGCGGGGGAGGCGGGCGTCGAGCACCTGGACGGCGGCGGAGGGGACTCCGGCGAGGGATCCGCCGAGGACGAAGAGGAAGGGGCCGAGCGCGGCGGCGGCGGAGCCGAGCGAGGGGAGCGGCGGCTCTGGGAGGGGCCTAGGGTTCCGGCGACCCCGGTGGAGGAGGATCCACCGCAACTGGTCGGTGGGGGAGCGGAGGTTGAGACAGAGCACGGGCTCTACAGCGTCCAGGGCGGATCGGACGGAGAAGAGGAGCGGGGAGCGGAGGAGGGAGCGCCAGGATCGAGACACGCGGCACAGGTCCACGTGCGAGGATAGAGGCGCGCGCGCGATGCATCGCACGGCGACGTCGTCAGAGAGCCCGGGTACGAGCGCCCCGTCGGCCATCGTCGCGCGCGCGCGTACAGCGAAGCCGCACTCGTAGCAATATCAACGAGCATAATGGTTATGGGCCGTATGGGCCCGTGTAAAAATTTGCAGGCCCACAAGAAATAGAAATGTAATCGGCTTTCATTCTTACGGCCCATGAGAACACGCACGCTCTCTAATGGGACTCTGCAACAATTAGAGGCCCATGAATTGAATATTCCCAAGTATGATTACATTACCGTTTCATCACGTAATTAATTAACCCCTATATATGTTTTTCATTATGTAAAATTTAAAATTTTGTATTATTAATCATAACAGTTGCCATAGTAAAGAGGAATCGTTCACGAATCATGTTAAGAAATGTACGTGGATAATTATGTTGGAATAAGATTAACTTAATCTCCTAATTGTATTGTCAGTGGCTAATTATTAATAAAGGTTCACCAGTGTATGTCAACTACAAGACAATAGAAATAAATGTTGAAGAGATGCATGGTGTGTGTGTATATATATATATATATATATATATATATATATATATATATATATATATATATATAGAGAGAGAGAGAGAGAGAGAGAGAGAGAGAGAGAGAGAGAGAGAGAGACACACACACACACACACACACACACACACGACTCCGTTTGACTCTAAATACATATAAAAATAAACAAAAAGCGAAGCTAAATCAAAATTTTACAGGATTATTATGAGTTTGCAAGAAAGTTTCTCTCCCTATTTCCTCCAACAAAGAGAGGCTAGCTCTAGCTAGGCTCTCTTAATTAGAATGGTGATAATTATATATTCTGAATTTGAGATTGTATTCGATACAAAATCTCATGTGGAGACTTCATTAATCCTCGAAAAAATACATGAAACCAATTAATGGATGTCGGTTTACCTATATTACCTCTCATCATTATCTTATCTTCTTCGGTATATATATCTATGTACTTCACATAATCTCGTTGTTTATTATGCCGAATAGAAAGAGTGTTCTAATAAAAAGAAACATAAAGATTCGTCAGAGATATTTGCGACAATATGGTTGATTTGCTTGTGTGGATGAACCTTGACCATAATATCACAAGGATTAAATTTTATAACATTTTCGATCAAGAGTATTAGACTAGCTATTAAGTTAAGCAAAGTGGATCAATAATTGATTGTTATGTAAACCTTTAGTGTATCGACAACTAGCTTAGCACAAAGTTGTATCGGATAAGTTATAGCCAGTCTAAATTTCTGATTATTTAAAGACTCATTAATATTCTGATCAAAGATTCAGTCGATTCAACACGGTTCCATACTCGAAGACCATTGACGGAAAAGGTATACTACTTGCAAAGTGCGATCGAGAAAAGTCGGTGGCAAAATACGCGCAGAGAGGATGAAGGCATCTAGGACTAATCCACCTTATTTTACTTAATTTTTCTTGGCAAATCCTCGACCCACGAAAGCTTGTCTCAATGTTGTCCCTTAATTAGGCTGTAAAGTGTATTCTTGTAAAACATAATTTCTAATTATTAAACCAGATGAAGCTTTCATGAGACCAAGACCAGATTTTAGGGTTTGAGAGAATGAAGGGATTTATAAGTTCAAGGACATGACTCTCCTGACAAATTAAAGTGGCCTTTTGTCACTATAACTTTAGGACACTAGGGTTTGTATTTTTCAAAAAAAAAAAAAATATAGAAAAATAAAAAAAGGCATGGTTCCCGTTGTGCCAGCTCACGTTACATATATATTTCATTAATTTAAATTTTTAGCGTTAGAATTAATGGTACGTGTTCGCATGCATGTTGCACACGAAGTGTGTTGGGGGTTTTCTTAACTAATAATTACCTGTTTAATTAGAGGGTTAATTTTTCCTCTGGACCCATTATGCCTTTCGTTTTTTAATATACGTAGCCCACCTTGCAAGTTCCAAAGTGCACATACTTTGAAGTTGGCATTGGATCACATAATGAGAAGATGTTGCCTTTTGGTAGGTGGATTACTTCCTCGACTGGGGCATGAACTTTAATTAATTAATTTCTCTAGAGATTTGACTAGAAGCTAATAATAATATTATAGCCATGAGCTAGGTTTGTTGCTGGCTTTTATTAATGATCTAGGTATATGCCTCTTTATTTAGGTTTATCTTTGAAACCAATTAAGTATATATGTTTTGTATGGGAATTAAGAATTGGGCTTCCATTAATTCTTACGATAGCAAAGTTCTTCATAAATCTCATCTGAACATCGAGCTATATATATAAGAATTAAGTACGTACCTTTGAATAAATTGTACTATTAATATACCTAATGAACATCGAAATATAATACTTTAAGATCCAGTGAAGTTACGTAACATTCTTAATTAATTAAGATTGGTTAGGCAGAATCCTTTAAGTTCCTTTTAAAGCTCTCTCATAGAATACTTATGCCTCAAAGAGCGTGCAAAACATATTTAGCAAATTAAACAAATTTAGCAATGTATGGTGGCTTGAAAAGAAGAAAGGCTTTTATAATTGATTTATCACCGCTATATATATATACTCGATTTAGCAACTAATTAATTGCAACACTAGGGAATAGCTAAATTACATGCTTGCATGAAAGAAATGAATCTTGTTATGCATGCGTGAACGAACCAATTAGCTCGCGTCTGAAGGCTAAGTTGCACTGAATAGTTTGCATGTTAATATCGCCTAGATTTGTTGCAAATATCAAGTCACCTAGGTTTGTTGCACATCTAAAGTCACGACCTAACCTTTGTGCAAGGGGTAGCTAGCTCAATTCACCAAATCCAAAGTTAAATGAACCAAACAAACAATTTGCTTTAGTTTTTATAAAAAAAAATGCTATGTTTCGTAGTGATTCAGAGGAAAGGGCAGTTAATTAGAGTTAATACATTGTTAATTACACAAGAAATCTTTGAGAAAGATTGACAAAATGTTTATTTAATTTTAAGTGGATATATATTCCCTTGAAGAATTCCCTTGCGTAGCTAGAAAGACAATCAACCGCACACACGAAGAATCATCAACAAGGGCCCTAGCTAGTTTGCCAGAATTCTGGCGCGCTATTGACTCGAAAATATTTTAGTCGGTCTTCAAATTAAAGAAGTTAGTGAGAAAGCTAAAGAACATTAACAAAGAGAAGAAAAACTACCATGAGTTCTAAGCTAAGTGAGGGGACCTTGTCAACTATGTAAGGAACACGCGTGTGAACAATGTCTAATGAAGAGTTCACACTTGCTAACCAAAGTCAACGTGCATGTGTGTCAAGGAATTAGAACTTAGTACATATGTGACAAAGGATTAGAATATATATATATATATATATGAGTGATCCGTGGAACCAACTTTAGTATTCTGAGTTGAGACCGCTACTCTTAATATGATATTTGCCAATTGTTTCTACTACTTCACAAAATAGTAATTAAACTCACTACGTCAGGTCAAGGAAGTGCATATTCCACATCGGTGGGCGCTGATATTATAATGCGAACTCTTCTTTTATTATCTACTTTTCATTTTTCTTTGTACAAAATAGTAATTAAATTCACTAAGTCAGGTCAAGGCAGTGTTATACATATATGAGCTCAATATAAGTATAAACATGCGTATTGTACATTAGTGAGCGCTGATAGTATACTCTGAATTCTTCTTTTATCATCTTGTTATCATTTTCTGTATTCTAATCAGTGCTTAACTATTGCTGTTAAACCCCAACGACTAAAACGTGTAATTCTCCTCCGTATAATATGGTTGGCTTGGATCATGTATATTATTGTTATTTTATAAGCAATAATTTTGGGATTAGATGAGAAGTGTCTCCAATATCTAAATCCTCTTAATTAGGAGAGGAAGAGATTGTGCATATATGTAGGTGTAGGTCATGCAACTTGCCAACCAACAAAACTAGACATGCAGCACGTAACTATATGTACATAGTCTAATCCTATCCCACATATAGGGTCATCGAAGGTTCCAAAACAAATGTACTATATAACTCTCTAACTCTTTGCCTTGTAGCTGTTCATCTATGGTACGTACGTGGCCCCCCACGAATACCTTTTTTAATTTCCTATGACATGCGTACACTAGGTAATGCCAATCTATTATAGCTTAATTCATTCTAAATGAAAGTGATATTAACTATATTCACATATGATTGCTTACAAGCAAATTAATTAATAAAACCAATTCATCTTGATCAGATTAGTGCGATTAGAGAATTATATGATTCAAATTGGTTTACGAGTTTTTCATAATTGTAAATTGATTAATTTGATACAATATCTTCTTTTCATATAAAAAATAAATAAAAAAATATATCATATTTGGATATAGACGGTGAGAAAAACATAAAGCGAAAAGAGAGATGCTAAGAGAAAATCTTTTTTTTTTTTTATTCTCTTGAAAAATAAATATGAGAGAATCAAAAAAAAAAAAAAAAAAAAAAAGCAGAAAACATATATATAGTAATACTTTTTTAAAAATTTTATATATTTATTTTAAAAAAATAAAAAAATTATTTACTTTTCCTTTTTCTTTTCCTCTCTTCTCTTCTCTCCATGCAAATGCAACCAAAACATTAGTGGACTCCTCTCAGTAAGAAACAAAATTAGGGCTAGCAAGTTTTGTTCATATATATATATATATATATATATATATATATATATATATATATATATATATATATATATATATATATATATAGTTCGGCTACTATGCAATCAATAGCATCAGATCAAGTTTTCTACTTTTAAATCAATCCCTTTGATTATTTTCATCTGTTAGATTTTACTAATTTTTCAATCATCCATTAAACCCACGGGCCCACTATCATCTCAACCACATATATTTTTATTCAAAGATTAAAAACTTAATAGCACCAATGACTTAGTGCTATTAATAGCATTCGAGCATATATATATATATATATATATATATATATATATATATAGAGAGAGAGAGAGAGAGAGAGAGAGAGAGAGAGAGAGAGTGAGAGTTAAGCTCCTATATTTTTAAAAGTATCAATTCATTAGTATTTGTAGATTTTTAGCCCTTAAATAAAAGAATGTGTGGTTAGAATGATAGCGAGCCTCTTTAGTGGGTGGTTGGTGGAACAATATGATTTAAAAAATAAAATTAGTCAAAGTGGTAGATCTAACTGTAGAAAATATACACACACCAATTGTTTGGTGCTTGTACAAGTATAGTAGCCGTACTCTCTCTCTCTCTCTCTCTCTCTCTCTCTCTCTCTCTCTCTCTCTATATATATATATATATATATATATGAGTAGGGTTTATATTCTTTCAAAAGCACAAGCCAAATATGCTTGTGAATTTTTTAGCATTAGATTTGTATTGAGATTTGTGCTATTATAAAGTAAACTAAAGAGAGAAGAAAGAAAAAATGAATATTACAAATTTCAATACAAATTCAATGATAAAAAATTTATAAATATATTAGGCTCGTGTTTTTAAAAGTATATAAGCCTACTCATATATATATATATATATATATAGAGAGAGAGAGAGAGAGAGAGAGAGAGAGAGAGAGAGAGAGCACGCTAGGTTGGTATTTCAGCTCAATATATATATATATATATATATATATATATATATATTGATAAATAGAGTAGTACATATTCTCCGATGACCACCTGTGCTTTGTGAAGGTATTTTGTTATTAGTTGTTTATATATGTACATAGTTATTTTGAACTTGAATGAGAAAATAATTAAAGATTATGTTAGAGACTCTTTTTGACATATAGCTTTTACAGGAATAGGGTTGAATCCTGAGACTAAATATTTCCGAGCAGATTGAAAAATATCTGGTTTTCAATTCCTCTGAAATTTGCAACGCCTAACATATACTTGCCATTGTAGGTAGTAAACATTTCATATTTAATTAATACTTTTTTTATATTTCTTTGATCGGAAGTATTTAAAAGGTTAAGTAATTATTCAGGAAAAGGAAGAGGTTTCTCTGACCAAATTCAGATCACCAAATAAAAATCGATTAATATTGCTAGAGCTTGTTTCGTAGTTATCAAAGCAAAATAAATAAAATGCTGATAAGATAAAATGTATCTTCCTATACAATAATAAAATTAAATCTGGCATTATCGATGCAGTACTAACCAAATAGATGTCTGATATAAAACCCATAAATGAGGGTTGGAATTCGAATATGTAAAAAAATGCAATGAACTTTGCAGAAACATTTTAATCAGTATAATTTTAAAAAGAAATGAGTTTTTTTTTCTGACACAATTATTTCATATAAAATTTACAACATTCAATTAAAAATCTAAATACTACAAAAAAAAAAAAAAAAAAAAAAAAAAACGTACAAATAAGAAAAAATTAAGGTATCATTTCAGTGCTCAATTCCCATTTTAATCTCGTTAGGTACAATAAGATTGATTTCAAAATCAATCCCATATAGTGCAACTGTTAAAATAAAGGCTTTATATAATTAGCAAGTTCATCTTCATACATACTATAATATCTTTTCAAATCAAAATTAAATCGACACACTAATGACTGAAATAAAAAGTTTAATTTTCAATAATATTTATAAATAAATAAATTTAGATTTTAAAAATAATAGATTAGTGAAGCACGGAATGAAAATTTAGATACCATATATTATTAATTAATAATAGCGAAGACTAAAAATGAATCCCAGCATAGATTCTGTATGTTATATACAGTAGGCTTTTAAACCAGGTGAAAATATATATATGAAAAATAACTAAATACATTGTACCTCTATATATATATATATATATATATATTCATATATTCGGTTATTATATTTTTATGAGTAAAAATTGTTTGTACTTATAAATTTTTATTCTTTTGATGAAGCAATATGCGGTTAGAATTATAATAGTTCATAAAATTTATACTATTTTCTCAACAACCTAGTAAATTTTAGAAAGACCATTATTATTCTAGCCATATATTTTTTCATCTAAAAATAAAAAAATTATAAATATAAAAAAAATTTATACTCATTAAGAGTATAATAAAACTACTATATATATATATATATATATATATATATATATATATATATATATATATAAAATAGGCGATTAATTTGGACACATGAAAAGTAATAATAAAAATTAAAAGGTTAACCAAATGAGCCGTCCGTAGAATAACGTCGCGGAGGTAACCACACCTCGTCTGCACCGACAGCACCCAAAAAAAAAAATCACAAGAACACCTCCTCGGCCTCACCGTAACAAATACGAGTCAATCATGACCATTTTAATAATACCCACGTAACTCGTTACACTACGCAATGCTCATGTTTAGAGTCCTCGTTACACTTTTTCCTTGATAATAATAATAATCATCATAATTATAATCATAAATTAATTTTGTAATAAAATTTAATATAAATAAAAAAAAAGTATTTTATTTAATGGAACGAATAATGAGGAGAATTAATGGTCTCTCTCTCCCTCTCTTTATATCTTTCCATCTATGTCACCTCCTTCCCTCCTATAAATACCCCCATGCCCTTTTAAACATTCCCACACAGCGCTTCTCTCGTCTCCTTCGTGCTCTTCTTTGCTTTGGTCTCTTTCTCTATTTAGATAGGTAAAGAGAGAGTTATCAAAAGCTCTGTAATAGCGGTAGTTGTACTCCTACTACTACGAGTATGGCTGTGATGAGTTCGTGCACCGATTCTAGCTGGTGGGTCTACGCGCTCCCGGCTTTTCTTGGCGCCGATGCGCTGCTCTGCCACAGCGGCCTCGTCCTCTTGCTCGCCGTGGCCGCCGCGGCCCTCTCTGCGGCGCTGCTTGCGTGGGCGCTCTCACCGGGCGGGCCTGCGTGGGCGAACAACCGAAGCCGAAAGGGCGCCGTCCCCATCCCGGGCCCGCGCGGGCTCCCCGTGTTCGGAAGCATCTTCGCGCTCTCCCGCGGGCTCCCCCACCGCGCCCTCGGCGCCATGGCCCGCGCCGCCGCCGCCGCCTCCTCTAACAAAGGGGCCAGCCAGCTCATGGCCTTCTCCATCGGCGCCACCCCGGCCGTGGTCTCGTCCGAGCCCGGCATCGCCCGCGAGATCCTCACCCACCCGTCCTTCGCCGACCGTCCCCTGAAGCGCTCGGCCCGCGAGCTCATGTTCGCCCGGGCCATCGGCTTCGCCCCCAACGGCGCCTACTGGCGGCGCCTCCGCCGCATCGCCTCCACTCACCTCTTCGCCCCTCGCCGCGTCGCCGCCCACGAGCCCGGCCGCCAGGCCGACTGCGACGCCATGCTCGCCGCCGTTGCCGCCGAGATGTCCCGGTCGGGCTCCGTCGTTCTCCGCCCCCACCTCCAGGGCGCCGCGCTCAACAACATCATGGGCAGCGTCTTCGGCAAGCGCTACGACCTATCGCGCCACGACCCCGAGGCTGAGCGCCTTAGGAGCATGGTCCGCGAGGGCTTCGAGCTCCTCGGCGCCTTCAATTGGTCCGACCACCTCCCCTTGCTCGCCCACCTCTACGACCCCGCCCGCGTCAACCAGCGGTGCGCCGCCCTCGTCCCGCGCGTCCGCGACCTCGTCCGGACCATCATCGCCGACCACCGCACCAGCAGTTCCAACTCTTCCCCGCAGCTCTGCGACAATGCCGACTTCGTCGACGTGCTCCTCGCCCTACAGGGCGACGAGAAGCTCGAAGAGGCCGACATGGTCGCCGTTCTCTGGGTACGTGCATGCGAGTGCTCGCTCCATCTCTTATCCTCACCGCACCCTCATTCGGCTCCGCGGTTATAGATATTAAACAACAAAAACTACGCATGATACATTATTACACTATAATTAAAAAATTAATTATCTGTTCGTTATGAAGGGGTCTTTTCGGTTCCAAAAAGAAAACAACGTGCGATATACATTTATGAATATCCGTTATTATTATTTTTTTATATTTTATATTTTATTATTCTAGTTTTGTAATTAATTAATTAATTAATTACTGTTTTGCCGCTGATGATGAGCTGGAAATAACACGTGACGTGGCAGGAAATGATCTTCCGCGGGACGGACACGACGGCGCTGCTGACCGAGTGGGCCATGGCGGAGATGGTGCTTCACCCGGAGGTCCAATCGAAGCTCCGCCGCGAGATCGACGCTGTGGTGGGCCCCGGCCGCCACGTCACCGACGCCGACGTGGCGCGTGCACCCTACCTTCAGGCCGTGGTGAAGGAGACCCTCCGGGCCCACCCACCGGGCCCGCTCCTCTCGTGGGCCCGGCTCTCCACGGAGGACGTGCTCCTCGGGAACGGCATGGTGGTCCCCGCTGGCACCACGGCCATGGTCAACATGTGGGCCATCACCCACGACCCGGCGGTGTGGGCCCGCCCCGAGGAGTTCTCCCCGGAGCGATTCGTGGAGTCCGAGGGCGGCGCCGACGTGGACGTGCGCGGCGGGGACCTGCGCCTCGCGCCGTTCGGAGCCGGGCGGCGCGTGTGCCCCGGCAAGAACCTCGGGATTGTCACCGTGGGCCTCTGGGTGGCCAGGCTGGTCCACCACTTCGAGTGGGCCCCCGCCGAGTCCTCCCCCGTCGACCTCTCCGAGGTGCTCAAGCTCTCCCTCGAGATGAAGAACCCGCTCACCGCCGTTGCCATCCCTAGAAACACTGCCGCCGCCGCCGCCGCCGCCGCCGCCTCCAAGGCCTTTTGAATCGCTGGCAATCAAATCTCAACTCTCCGCCGCCGCAGCCATCCCGGCATAATATCAATAATAATTATAATTACAATTAGTATGAGTAATAATAAAATACTAGCTAGGTTGATACAAGTACATGGGGTTTCAGTTTTGGAAATGCTATGTTTGGAGCTCCGTTTGTTTTAGCTAGTGGTTTTATTTGTTTTCGCATGCTGTGTGTTTAATTATTGTTAGGTCGGTGTTTATGTGTTTTGTTGTTTGTGTTTATGTTTATGTTTATGAAATAGTAAAATGCATTATATATGGTCCTCTTATAAAGTTTACTATCTATACTATTGTTCTGCAATCCTTCTCTCTTCTACACTATAGAAAACGTTTGTTCTTTTATTTAGCTGGCTGCGCTTTGGTGTGCTTTTGTTTGTCTTTTTGATCAAACCAATAAAAAGCTAAAAGGGCGGGAGGGGGGCTGTAGAGAGAGAGAGAGAGAGAGAGAGAGAGAGAGAGAGAGGACGCCGCCTTAATACGAAAAGGATGTGATGTGATGGTTTTATATGTTCACCCGAGGAAACGACACGCTCTAGATCACCAAGAGCTAGCGCCAACGACAACCGCCTAAAGTGGGCCTCAACCCTAAATGGTACAGGAGCCTAGAGCATACGAGCCTACAACGGTCGAGTCACATCCTCGGGTCAAGTCCTCGGGTGTGACCTAATCAATGTGACGGTAACACCAGTGAAGTAGTGCCCAAAGCTCGGGACGTACGCCCAATAAAGAGATCGCTATCTTCAAGCACAGTACGGCCCGGATTTGCTGATCACCATGCACCACCCTACGTATTCCACGTAGCACGTACTCCCCACAAGAAACCCTAAAAATAAAAGAGCAACCCTAGAAAAACCAATGAGAAATAAACGAAACCAACCCCAAGTATTATTGCTATACGGCCACGTTGCCACGCTTCACTTTGATTTGGAGGGAAACAGATAACTTTTTACGTAATAACCAATGGGGAAGCACCACCGAGCGACGAGGAGCAGCAGGAGATGTGTGCCGCAGCGAAGATAAATGGTGCGGTCCTAGTCTGTCTAGTGTTGTAGACCACGTGATTTGGGCAATTACTATTTGCTGCTGCTTCTGCTGCTGCTGCTGCTGCTGCTGCAGCTGGCCGCAGAAGAGCCTTATTGCAGTTGCGTCGCACTCAAACTCTAGAGCTTTTTAGAATTCTTTTCTTATATATAGTTTGTATTTGTTGCAGTGAAGCAGCAGCAGCCAAAAGATACATAGGCTGCGGCCAACTGCTGATGATATCTGGTATTTATTTCACCTAATAAATTAAACACCGTCTCTTATAAGTCATTTCAGAAAGAGAGCTTTACTTTTAATTCAATTCGATGGTGACATGAAGAAGCAACGGATGTAGTAAATGTTGGCATAGCTGGAGAGAGCCATATATGGCTCTTATAATTTACTTTCTACAGCTGGAAGTATGTGCACATTATGGGAATTGCAGATTATTGATGTATCCATATGTTCATTTGATGCCATGTGTAATTAAACTAATTAAAGACTCATATCATTACGGTAGCGTACCAAAAAAAAAAAAAAACCTATAGAACTATTCATACATTCTAAATTTTCAACGTGAACTGAGAACATGACATATTAGAATTTTGAGATTTAATAGGATTATACTTTCTAAACCATGCAGGACTGATCGAACCCAAGGTTATAGGAACTTTGTTCAGCGTAGCGTAGGAAAGATCTTCTACAAACTAGATCTCTCTAGTTGTGATAAAGGCGTTTCTCACAGGCCTTGCGCATGCGGGGCACCAAAATTGAAGCTGCTAGATCGTTCCTGCAAGCATTATCATTCAGCTCATTTTATAATGGAAAAAATGTATGGGAATAACCCTGCCCTAAGAGCTATGTGACAAAGATGAAGAAACACACGAATAGAGAGAGCGAGGGAAATAATAGAATTTCTTTCGAGAGCAAACGAACTGGAATAATTGCAAAAATTCTGACCTAATTGTGATTCAAATAAGACAACAACAGAATAAAATAAAACATTTTTAAATGATAAAAAATAACTAATACTAATGAATCATACTTCAAAACGGTGAAATTTGGGCGTGAAAACAACATTGAATTGCGCCGAAATTAAACCCTAGAGTGTTCGACTAGAAAATCAAGTTGTTTTCGGATTCAGTATGCAGGTCCAAAATGAACACCTGAGCGCAAAACTATGATTGTTTACTAAGCCCAAATTCAAATCGCACCAAACATGAGGTTCAATAATAAAATCAAATCTTTTCAGGTTCAAATAACCAATTCAGGTATATATGTAAGGTAATAAAGAAGAACCTACAGTGACCCTCAACTATTTGATATTCTTCTCACTTTCTCCGTTTTA
>CM054944.1:22191367-22196367 GCA_029168755.2 Tillandsia fasciculata | reverse complement strand
TAGCATTATTCAAATTATATATATATATATATATATATATATATATATATATATATATATATATATATATATAAAATAGAGCTTTGAAATTTATGCTATCATACTTTATTTTCATAGTTGGACTTGTTCTTTTAAAAATATATAGTTTCTCTCTCTCTCTCTCTCTCTCTCTCTCTCTCTCTCTCTCTCTCTCTCTCTCTATATATATATATATATATATATATATATATATATCCTATACATACCTGAATTAAAACAAATTTTTAATTTTTAGATTTAAAACAATAATATTAGTATTATAAAATTGATTCTTAATTAATTAGATTATGGTGGTATAAGATTTGCGCCCATTTTTTGATATATTAAACATAACGGTGCTCCTACAATTAGAATGAAAATGTATTGTAGTAATCTCCTCAACAAAAAAAGGCCATTTTGAAGTAGGCTCCTCATCTTTATTTTATTTGATCCTTTAAAGTTCTAATTTTTTTAATTTAATTGATTCTATATGGAATAACATTGTTATATATCAGAATTAATAATTAAAAAATACTATTTATACATTCAAAAGAATTTATATTTTATACTTAATTTATTTTAGGGTGAGATGTATATTATTCACTCCAAATAAATGAATTCAAAATATTATATACATGCATGAGGTGTTTATAATTTGTTCAATCTACAAGGGTAAATATTACTTGTACACTTTATTTGAATATAAATTTTATATTTTATTCATTAAATAGGTGAGAATATTTTACTTGTCACATTGTATAACTAGTAAAATTGCTTTTTCGATCAATTAAGGAAGTATAAATCATATACTTTGGATGGGGTGCCATGGTTAGTATAGCTACTCTTATAATCTAGACGAGCAATACTACTACGTACATTCTAATATAGGGTGTATATAGATTCTTTGCGGAGCATATTTTTACATAAAAAATTTTATTTGTACACTTCAAAAGTAGAATGTAGATTTTATATATACACTATCCTAAGGTTTAAACAAAATATAAATAATTTTTAATACAAATAATAATTGATGTAATAAATAAGAAATCGTGATTCTTAAATAAAAACGATATAAAATATATACGTCGTTTTGGGGTGTGCTAGCAGAATTGCTCTTTTTCCTCCTGTCTTGTTTTTTATTTTTCACTAAATTTTAAATAAAATTATCAATCTTTGAATTATAAAATCTAAAATGTACATTCTTTACGTGGTGTACATATAGTATTTTTATATTAAAGTAATATTATTTACACATTTCAAAAAAAAAAAATACATGCTATGTTTCAATCATTAATGAATGGAATTAATGTATTCATTTGTCATTTCATTCATTCTTAAACTATATTAATGAATAGAATGTGAAATTTGCACATCAAAATTGATGTACAATTTTTTTTTTTTTATTTGAGAAAAAAATAGTATTTAGTTGTTTTGTTTATTTATTTATTTTTATTTTTTTTAGGAGAAATATAATACGTTATCCTCTTTATTCAAAGAGAAAATAAACTCGGCAATATGAATAAGACAACATTATCCCTTAAAAAAGAAAAAAAAAAAATCCTCAAACAAGCCACTAAACAATAGCACTCTTAAGTGTCAACCGACCTCGAACCGTGAAGCAAATGGACTTTATTTATTTTGAAATAAATTTAGCTGAAAACCTAAAGTAATTAGGTTTTGAATTCGAAATCTCAAGTATCAACTATCAAATTTTTCACAATTTGCGCTAGAGATGGTTAATTTTTTATTTATTTATTTTTTGTGGATGAAGGAGATAAGGATAAAGGGGTGCCAATCCAACTCGCTGTTTATGAGTCAGCTCGTGTTCGGCTTGAAATGAGCTTGAGATCGAATCGCTCGTTTAGTAAACGAGCAGAACACGAGTCAAAAATTTCAGCTCGTTTAATAAACGAGCCGAACACGAATTAGGGTCAGCTTGCTCGTGTTCGACTCGATAAGCTCGAATATATATATATATATGAGAAATATTTTTGTAAATTTTATTATTTAGATTTTAGACCAACATAATGTAAAAAATAATAACTTTTTATGAATTTTAATTATTAGATTAAGATTTTATTTTTAAATTTTTTTTTTCAACTTTACTTTAATAGTGAGAATAAAAATCTAACTTGTTGTTCCACTATAATAAAATTATGTTATAACGACACAATTTTATGATATTTTTTTATAATTATTCTATTTATATTATATCTATATTCAAAATTAGATTATAAGAATATATTTTTGGGACACATTATATTAATATGTCGCTATACATCTTACCGACTACATATATAGTGATACTAATAACAAGTGTCGATATTTTTTTTAGCAATATTTTTTAAAAAATTTTAATAATACTTAAAATTATCATTATTGTATAATTTTGTTATAATATTTATAAATTAGTTCATATTTGGCTCGTTAATAAATAAATCGAACATAAATTAATTTTTTTAACTGAATATTTAAGAATCAGTGTTCGTTTATTAAACTTGCCGAATATTAGCCGACGCAGCTGTTCGTCCACACCCGTGGATAAGATGGATGTGGTTCTCGAGTGACGTTCTACGGATTAGCAACTTACTGTTTAATGAGACAGGGGAGTTTTGTAAATGAATCTCAGTAAAGCGACAGTGACATTTGATGGTACCACCAAGTTCAGGGTCAGGTCCTTGTCTCCCTCCTCTTTTTTTCTTAACTAGAAAAATGGTGGTCGAATAAAAGCCGTACATTTCCAATCAGACGGCTTGTACAGTCACATTAAATGATCACAAATTAGAGGAAGTCGTATATATATATATATATATATATATATATATAATATATATTTTTTTTTTTTTTTTTTTTGAGAGAGAGATAGTGAAAGTGAGTAGAGTTTATATATTTTTAAAAATATAAGTTAAATTATGTTTATAAATTTTTTATTATTAGATTTGTATTGAAATTTATATAATTATTATTATTAATTTTTTTAGTTAATTTTATAATAACATAAATTTTAATACAAATTTAATGATAAAAAATTATAAATATAATTGGACTAATATTTTTAAAAATATATAAGCTCTACTCTCTCTCTCTATATATATATACACACACACATGGTAGAACTTATATATTTTTAAAAAATATATTTAATTATATTTGTAATTTTTTTTATCATTAAATTAAATTAATTAATGTTGTTATTGAGATTTTGACTTTGGATGAAAAAATGTATGATTAGTATGATAGTGGACTTTAGTATTTAGTGGGTGATTGGCTGAAAAATATAATTTAAGGGTTGAAATTGATCAAGAAAATTAATTTAATAGTGAGCCGAATTTTCTCTCTCTATTATATATATAGAGCGAGAGAATTGAGTTTCTATGCTTTTAAAAGTACCGACTCATTAGTGCTCGTAAGCTTTTTGTACGTTCTTGAATGAAGGGATATACGATTAGAATAATAGTGGGTCTCTTGGGTATAGTAGATAGTAGGTAAAATAACATGATTTAAGAGGTAAAATTAATCAAAAAATAGATCTAATGATAGAATTAAAATTTAAAAATATCAATTACTTCGTATTTTTATAAATATAATAGCAGAACTATATATAGAGAGAGAGAGAAAGAGAGAGTCATTACAACAAAATTAGATTATAGGGATACATTCTTGTGGCACTTTTGTATAGGTGTCATATTTATATTCCATCTATATCCAAAATTAAGTTATAGGAACATATTTATGGGACATATTACAAAAATATGTCGCTATATACCCTAGCGACAGCACATATAGCAACACTAATACTAAGTATCGATATTTTTGCTAGTGACACTTTTTTCAGATTTTAGAAACAATTAAAAATGTCGCTATAGCATAATTTTGTTGTAGTGAGTCAGGCTATTATACTATCGATAGCACCAAACATTTAGTGTTATCAAGTTTTCTATCCTTAAATCAACACGTACATTTGATTATTTTCACCTGTTAGGTTTTACTATTTTTCCAATCATTCATTAACCCTAAGGGGCACACTGTCATCTCAACCACATATCTTTTAATTTAACGGTTAAAAATTTAATAACACCAATAACTTAGTATTATTAATAGCATTTATAACCTAACTCTCTCTCTCTCTCTCTCTCTCTCTCTATATATATATATATATATATATATATATATAACTATGCTATGTATACACCCAAAATGGGTGTATATCATATCTATGTATACACCCAAAATGGGTGCTATGTATACACCCATATCACACCCATCTCATCCAAGGGGTAGGGACTTATCCACCGGTCACTTTAAGGATGGAATTCATTCCATCCTTAGATGGGGTGGGGTGTATGATATACATCCAAAATAGATATATACAAAGCATTTTTCATATATATATATATGCAAGCGGGTTTTCTCTATAACTACTATTTTAAATTACCGATTACCGATAACAATGTAGTAATAAGACTGCATTATGGGAGCATATATAGAGTTCTAATTAGTGAAAATTTAGTTATTTCATAGCAAATGGTGTCAAAGAAAAAATAAAAATTTGATATTTAATTAATAAGCGATTGTAGGTGTGAAATAATATATAAGGCAACGCGTAATAGCTGTTAAAGCAGAACACTTTTAGCATATATTACGCAGCTAGCTAGTTTTGAATATATATATATATATATATATATATATATATATATATATATATATATATATATATATATTATAAATTTGTTTTTACATATAATTCATTATTTGAGGTGTTGCGATGAATATTTCATTTGATTCGAACGGTCACACCGACAAAATCATATAAACTAAGACTATATAAAGTTTCTATTGCGGATTTGCGTGTGTTGTCGCCAAATGATCTGCACAAAAGGCGATAGGCTACGTAAACGAAGGGTGAGTGATGCTTTTCATTGTAAATAATATAACTACATAAAATCTCGATTATTGTAGCATTTTCTATGAGCTAATTAACT
>CM054944.1:22076367-22188867 GCA_029168755.2 Tillandsia fasciculata | reverse complement strand
TATATATATATATATATATATATATATATATATATATATATATATATATATATATATATAGTTAGGCTGGGATACTATTAATAGTACCAAGTCATTGGTACTATTAAATTTTTAACTGTTGAATTAAAAGATTTGTGGTTGAGATGATAGTGGGCACTTGAATTACTATCGATAGTATACTAGCCGGACTATATATATATATATATATATATATATATATATATATATATATATATAGGCTTTGCTAGGTGTATACCCCATAAGAGGTATACATCCTACACCCTACCCCATCCTGGAATGAGGCTTCTTCTACTGGTCACTTCGATGTGACAAGTAAAATTCATCCCACCCCAGGATGAGGTGAGGTGTAGGATGTACACCCCATGAAGGGTGTACACTTATATATATATATATATATATATATATATATATATATATATATATATATATATATATATATATATATTTGGGCTATATCGAAATGAATACAAGCGAGCTAATTCTAATTCGTATTTGACCCGTCAAAATTTTAAAATGAAAATTTTAGCTGGTATTCGACTCGTTTATTAAACGAGCCGATCAATCTCAAACCCATTTCGAATCAAGCACGCGCTGTTAAAATTTCAAACATTAATAGGTGAGAAAGTCGTAGTATCAAACTCGTAATATATATGCACACATAAAATTCCATCTCTCACTTTAAATTCTTCCTCAATAAAAACTATTTCACTGGACAATGATTCTTAAGTCCAACATTGTGAGAGTATGAGAAATGATCGTAATGCTGTCACATGGAACGCACACGACATGTCCCACACTACATTGCAGGATTCTAGCTAATATAATTGGTTGAAATATTACAGGTCCGCGATTAATTACCACTTAATTAATTAATTAATCTTTCTTTTTTCTTTGTGAGGAAGTTATTGGTTCCATAATTATGTTGTTAAAATATGCGGTGCCTTAAACATGTTGGCATACACACAAGCACTAATGAGAGAGGATGTTTTAGATCCCACGCACCATATAGCCCAAATTGCCGACAAATTGATTCCTCGAACACCAAAAATGCTATTTCTATTAAACTAATTATTTGCTGTAACCTGAACACTAGACAACACTTATTTTTGTTGATCTCTATATATTGATGTTAAAGTGCGACTCCTGCTCTGTCGCAGAAGATCCAGTTGAATCGAATCACGTTTGGAAAAAAAAATAAATTGATAGTGTGGATAATTTTAAAATATAATTGGAGGATATAAATGATTAGATTCTATTTGTATATTTGGTAAAATTTAACATATCTGAATTCAACAGGATTTTAAAAAATTAAATTAAATGGAATCATAATTAAAATTTATAAATTTTATATTTATAAATTATTTTAAGTAAATGAATTATTTAATTTTAATATTAATAATTAGCTGACAATATTCTCTCTAGATCTCTCCCTGTACGTGAGATGTATGTGCAGTAAAAGCCTATATCACTAGCTAAGACAGCTAAGCAAATCTAAGATATCATTGGAACTTGGGAAGGTTCAGATATTGGTTTCCAGAAATGGTATGCATCACTTTTCAGTTGCAATTGTACATACAATGCTATTCATATATTTGATTTCGATTATACGAATTTATTTTATTAATTATTTTAAAATAATTGATAAAATTTATTTTATTTCAAAATAAATAAAATATAAAATATATATTTGATTTTAAATATACATAAAGTATTTTTCATTGTACACATATATCCATCCTATTTTACCATTTAAGCTTTTACTTTGATGTTTAGCTGGGAAATAACATGTAGTATAATTACAAAAATTTCAATAAACTTTTTAAAACTTGTGAGTTTGATTAATGATTGGATCTACGTTTTACATATCTTTACTATTCCTGTGTAAACATCTATCTTAAACTATAGCCTAAGTTTGTAGAAAATTTATGAGCATATATAGCATTACCATTCAACTCATTTGCCTTTTTTTTAAAAAAAATTTCTGTGTCATTTCTAATTAGATTACACGAAATCAAGCTCAAAGAGCGAATTTTTATTTGGTGCATGTATGTTAAGAAATAGCATGTCAATCATATTTGATACACCAGGTAATGAACATATATATCTAGATAATAGATTACTGTATTAACATTTAATCAATAACTATTAATTAACTAGATTCAATATTTATCTCATTTTCCGATCGAGGAAAAATTATTGCTTTAACCTGAGTCACCTGACACTATTTTTTTTGCTCTCTCTTTTTTTTTTTTTTTTTTTTTTTTTTTTTTTTTTTTTTGTTGAGTGCTCGGATCCCTTCGGACATTCCTGTTCTAGCCCATCCTGCTGCCGTGGAGTTGGCCCCGATCTTTGGTTTCTGTTGTAGATTCCTACGCGCATGTTTAATTACCATTAATTAATGAATACTTGTACAGAGCTTTATGTTTAACTTAATTTTGTTTAGTTCCTTAAGCATGTGTGTTTAACTACAAACAAAGGGACATTGACAAGTGCTTTATCCCATCCACAGTTGCTTTAATATTCGCGATGAGGTCGATGAGGTGAACCATTTAGAATATTCTTTTGACCATCCAATAGCAAATGTATGTGCGTATACAAGGAGATCGACAGGCGAAGAATTGGGGGGGGGTTCTCAGTGAGTGAGAGTTTAATATATAATACGACTACACTTAAATCGTATTGTTTTTGAAGGAGGGGTCATAGGAAACAAGCAAACAAACATGTGGAAGAAGCTCTATTGGACTAGCTAAAGGAGGATTTACTTAAGGAATCTCTACAATTATTTTATTAGGAGCTTAATTAAAGACATGATATAAGATATTCGTAACAGCTTAGCAATCACATGAGGCAGCAATATGATGGTGAGTAAAAATATAAATGCCTTTTGTGTTTGGCTTCGAAAACAGCTTCACTGTTTCGAAAAGCAGCAACACTCCACTGAATTTTGCTTCTGTAGTTGTAGACAAGAAGCTCCAGTTTTAGTATAAACAGAGTTACCACTTTCTCCTAAAAGGTGGCCCAGGCCAGTATCTCAGCAGTTAAGGCTTCACTTAGATCGATTCTTCAGTTAATTTCATAAACATAGCAGCTTAAATTGCTGCAACCAACAAACAAAATTCCTTTCTTCATATTATTCAGAACAGGAAAAAAAAGGAAAAAAGAGTAAACAAGTGGGGTGTAATAACTTGAAAATACATATCACATTATTTTACATCAAGATAAAAAAAAAAGAAAGAAGAGAGAGAGAGAGAATTTTGCCAGAGATTATCCTCGGCCTGGTAAACAAGTAATTACCCCAACATTGGCTCCTTTGTTCTTCCCGTTTATACTAGCGTAGCACCTTCATTTTACATCTCATATATACAGTGACAAATTCCCTAAACACTACAAAATTCACTTGTATAACCTCCAAGGAATACTCCCTTTCCACCTCCTATTAAACCCTCATCAATCCTCCCTTATTCAAACCCCAGCTTCAGTATCAATACAGCTTATTTCTTTGCAATCGAAAAGGACAACACGATCTGCCGCGTCCCCGCAGATCCCTGTTAGAAAAATTTTCAGCCTCTGGGCACTCCAAGAAACAAGACTACAGCAAACCATCTTGCTTTAGAGTTGTTGCAGGCGAATAAGCAAAACACCATATATACTCTCATTGATGCAATTTTTTTTTTTTTTTTTTTTTTTTTCACTCATCAAGATTGCGCTCCTTTTGGGTCGACCCTCACGACAGCTGAAACCGTGGTGTTACAAAAGAAACATCTCTGGCAGTTCAAAAGGTGTCGGCTTATGCAGCCAAAGCAAGAAGTGTGATGGCACGGCTCGAAGAAAGCATCTGAATTGTTGTTGTAGCAGATGCAGCAGCTGTCTTCTGTTTCATCATCACCACTTTGGGTCTCTATTTCTCCTCTGCTATTTAACTCCTCTGTTCTGCTTCTCAAGTAGCTGGAGAACTCCTCGAGCCGGGCAAGCTTCGTAAGAGAAGCGTCTCCTCTCAGGACATTTCTCTGGAGCATAGAGACAACGAAATTTGAAATTTAGGTAAGAAGAAAAGTTACAGCAGAAGAAAGCCACGCTCTTGAAGGCATGCAAAATATAAATGACAAGCAAACTAAAAGATTGATTCACTTAGCAGCATTAAAGAGAGGGTTATATCACAAGATGCTCATACTGTTTCCACTTGTCAAATGCTAGCAATTGCAAAGAAGATGTCAGTACATGCAAACTGATTCTCACAAAAAGAGTACAGAAGAAATAAAATTACAATAAACCTTAATCCAAGTTGCCACACCGTTTCTTACATCCATTTACTATATTTCCAGCTTCCAACTAAATCTAACAAGCCATTGCTACATTCCTTAAATACTAATTTAGTTTTAAAAACATTGTTCCTAGTGCTACATTATGAGTAATTTATAATAATATAGAACAAGTAAATAAGTGGGTAACTAACTGCAAGAAGTTCAATGGTAATTGTTTGGTCTCTTTCACATAAAAGGCTACAAATCCGCTCGCTAGCAATCTGGTTTAACACAACCAAACTTTGTTTTCACTGAAAATAGAATGTCCCATGTGGTTTTTATTTTTTCCTAATTATCAAAGCAACCACCTATGAAATTCTCATCCCAATGTTAATATTAGCCAGAAATATGAAAATAAAGGATCAAGAAAGCTAACCCAATTGTAGCTTAGTAGGTATTGCAATCCGTAGTGGACAGTAGGACAGTCCATGCTAACAAACACAGATATTACATCATTCAGCTTTTCTTGCCCTGAATCTGAACAAGCATCCATGAGATTAAGAATGATCCCAACCAGAGGTGCCAAAATCATAGTCCGATTTGTTTTCTCTTGGTTCTGGCCAGGTCGCCTAATTGACCTGCAGAAGTAGCTTAACAATATCAATACAAGAGGAAAAACAAACCGATAGATAGTAACAGCAAGACTGAATTTATTGCTGGAATTTTTTTTTTCCCCTTTACTTTCGCCTATTTGTCAAGGATATGTTTAAAGTTTGCTTGGTTTTGCTTAAAAGTTTGGAATTGAAAGGGAAAATAGTTAAATAGATGAAAGAACTCAATTAGATCTTTCTAATCAAACTTACATGTCAAAAAACTCTGAATCAGCAGCTGAAATTATGTGATTCAAAATAAAAATGATCCATTCAGTTAGCCTCCGAAGATTCATGTCAGGGCCAAAGAGAAATGCCTGAGGAATTTCACGCATACAGAATTCTAGTATCCTTGCAAGATTGCATGAAATGTCAAATATCGCACTGCATTTTCTTTGCTGCAGGTCAACAATCTGATAAAAAAGGATACAATATCAAGATTTAGGAAGCCATTTCACACACTAGTCAGTAGCATAATATATCAGCAGATATACCTTGGGAACGAGAAAATGCAATATCAATTTACCTCGTAATTGTCCTGCATCTCTCGAATGGACATAGAGAATTCCGTCATAGTCCAGCTCAGCATGTTGAAAAGTCGATTGAGAAAGGAAGAAAATAATTCCTCATCGTAAATGCATGCCTCTCGCAGCAGCACCTTCGTGATGCACACAAGAAACTTGTCACAATAAGTTCAATTGATTCAAGGAAAACAGAAGCAAATATATCTATATCTAACCTGGAAAAGTGCTGATGATGAAGATTCTGCATGTCTTGACACAGCAAATCCAGAACCTTTGCATAGTCGGAGAAGTATATTTGTAACAGGTAACCAGGATCGGTTATCAAATGCTGCTAGTAAGGCTCTTGGCATTCTCTGAACAGCTTCCTTGTTGTTCTCAAAGGCAAATAAAAAGTCCTTATACTGTACTAAGACTGATATTGACTGGAGAAGAAGATCTTTTATGTCTGCACTTGAAATTCGGTGATCATTGAAGTGCCTAGCAATAAAGGTGACCTGATAAGGAAAAGCCAAGTCAAAAATCCTTGGAAATGAACTCAGAAGGACAACTTACATTTGGGAATTATAACTCTAGGTAGCTAGTTCCAGAATACTAATTCTGTGATCAATAGTAATTTCCTTACTAATTTATTCTGATAACAGTAATTCTAAATAGGTAAGATCAATGGCCCTTCACTCTCTTTCTCCTATCTAGATATTTCGACTTAACCCCTGAACTTTCCACTTAAACAATTTAATCTCTGAACTTCCTCATTCTTTGCAAGTGCAACCCTAACCTGCTAAAAAAGTCTGCCAACACATTCCTACAAAATGATCTTTTCATACCTGTTTTCAAGTATACTGAAAAAGTCAGAAATTGGCCATTTTATTAGGGAGGGATTTACAACGGATAAGAAAGTGACTGAAGTGTTTAATTGAAAACTTCAAGGACTAAGAAGCATATTGGGATAGGACAGCAACTCTCCTTGCATTTTACTTGGTCTAAAAGAATGGGGCTCGAATAAAAGATAAAAGCAATCCTGTACTCATCATCATGTAGCATAAGGAAATACTCATCAGTATAGATTCCAAGCTAAAAACATGTTGCATGTCGTCAATTGTGCTATTCCCACAAAATAATTTGCATGCCACTCATTTTTACAAAGCACAACAATTATTTCGGGTATGCAGACCATTTCTGTTTCAAATAAATCAACGTTATATCATTTCACATATGAATCTAGAATGCAAAAAAATTTGCTGCAGTGAGGGGATAAGAAAGCTGGATAATTAAACAAATTATTGTCTATTTAAAGGAGAACAATATGGTCCAAAACATACAAATGAAGAAAGTCCATGCTTGATAAACACCGGAGAAGAAACAAATGGCGGGTCACTCCTTCGCAATGCATGGAAACTATCAACCTGCAAGAAAGAAAGAAAAGTAATTTAATAAAGGAATTCAGGTCACAGCCGGAAAAAGGAACAATCAATCAAGGAGAAAAAAGAAAAGTTTACCAGCGATTCCACATAAAATTCAGGAATATATAGGAAAACAGTGTCCGTATCACTGAGGACCAACAGTAGATCTACTACCCACATGCATGTCGCATACAATCCTCTTTGCTTCCACCGAGAAAAAAGAGAGGCACGATACCTGTGATAGGAACAAAAAAGGGCAAAAAAACAAACAGTGAACATCACTGCCAAAAAAAAAAAGGAAATATATCAAAGTGTTAAGTAATAACTCCTCTTCATTACAACATTGTTTTCGAGTACCATCCTGATGGTTACGAGGACAGATCAATTTGATACAAATTGGAAGGTTAATTCAACTATGTTTGGAAGGTTAACTCAACTATGTTTGGATAGTCTAATTAGCAAAAGAAAGCATGCTAACAAAACAGTTGAAAGGCCTCCAATATTGAGCTCAACACTCTCATCAGCAGAGATATATAGTCCCGCAGTAGTTAATATGATGTGTATATTTTCTATCTGAAGAATTTCACTATTGTGGAAGAATAATCCTGGGTTGCCAAACAAAGGTGTACGTAGTCAAAAGTTAACGACAAACACTTTTATCCTGATATTTTGTCATTATGATGTCCGAGGTTAATTACAGGTTGACCGGATGGTTGATTTTGGACCTTTGACCTGTTCATTTTGGTGGGTCAGTGAATAACCCAGGTATTAAAAGATTGGTTCAGACAGCTAGGAATGTTATAGTATTATTTATTTCTCACAGATTTCTAGGAGAATTAATCAAAAGGAACAGATTCTATGATAACAAGGCATGTATTCACATGTCGGCATGTAGAATGATGGAATATTACTTTTCTAAACTTAGAATAAGATAGAAGGGATAAGATGCCAAGAATTGCAAAATAACATACAAAGAAAAGCAACATCACAATTTGAAGAAATGAATTTATCAATAATGACCTTACCATGCACAATGCTTGACACAGTCAACCAATTCTTCACGATAAACATTGCGAGCTTCCTTCAAGCGCTTTACTTGCTCAAGGGATGATTTTTCTCTTATCTGTTTGTCAGTATCGTCTAATAGAGAAATTGATTGTGACTGATGAGACATGAAATAAAATGCCTGCAGTGAATATAAAATTGGTAGTTCATCAAAAAGAATGCAAAATTCAAATTATAACTTATGATCAACAACCAAAGGATCACCTGTTATAAAGAGGTAAAAAAGGAGACATTCAGAAAGTGAAAACCTAAAAATATCAGAATTACTCCTTACGTTGTTCATGTTCTATGGAAACTCGTTATCAAAAGTCCAGGGTGTATTTGGTAAATTTTCATTAGAAAAATAGATAAATGAGAGTTCAGATTACTTGCCTGACGAAATTTCGGTGCAACACCCAAATGATAAAGCAATAGCATAATATCAAGTAGCTCCTCTTCTCTCAATGCTTCTGAAGATAATTGATCCATCATTGGAACACTCCCCAAATTATGCAATGGTCGATACCCAAAATCAGTTTCTGACTGATCGCTTGAACTGGGTTTATCGACAATCTCATCACTGAAACTCCTTGCACTGCATTCTGCTGCGACAGGAGTTGACTTCTCCGGCATAGATTTACATGGACCTTTAGAAACTTTGCCCGAGTATTTAACTCTATCTTTTGACATTTCGAAGACTTCAACCTCAGATGTTGAACAACAACAAGGTTTCTGTAATGTAGAATGTGTTATTTTTGAATCTCCATCATCCGTGTAGCCTTCATCCCACTGTACTTCCTTTTTCTCATCATCAGTAACTTGGTGAGACTTTGATAGATGACTCATTGTACCACCAATTCTAGGAACTCCGCTGCAATATGTATCATTTCGGAAAAACAAGTCCACAGGAAAGTTCCTTTTTCCACGTCTGTGGAGAAATCCAATAGCAATTCCAGAATTCGTTCTAGAGCTGGTTGTTGACCCAGAAGAATCCTCCATGGAGAATCCTTCGGATAGCATATGCAGGATAACATTGTACAGAGAAAGAATCACGGTATTGCTTGAAATACCAGAAGATACCATCTTGTGATCTACACCTCTCGCCTTTACTATGCAATTCTGTATGAAAGTTCTGAACACAGAGCCAGGTAACTGGGGAGGACACCCTGGAGGTATGAAACGAATGACCAAACTACAAAGCTCGCGATGCATTTCCTCAATCTGCAGATCACAAACAATTGCATGTCAGTAACAGGAGACACAACTACTTTTTCAAGATGATTTTTCCCTATAAAAGTGGAAAGGCAAAATCCGGTAAACAGAAGAACAGTTGCCTTTACTAGATAGGTGGGTGCTAAAAGCTGCAATGAGCATTTACAGAGTGTCATTTGGGGTGATTTTACATTCACAAGAATACGACCCCCTTTATGAATATTGTCAGGATTAAAAGCATATGTCCAATTTAATTAATAATTACTATATCAAATAGTTGTACCCAACAGTAAAAACCTTTATGTAATCACAGGATAACTTGTTCAGCAATGTTATTAGGCAGTTCTACTCGATAGAATAAAAAAAAAACAGTACATAACATATATTGATAGAATCCGAAATAATATCCTCATATTTCAAGTTTTTATGTCTCCTCTGACCGACTTGAATGTTCTCTATAAAGAAATAAAATTTACCATAGTATGTTCAGAAGATTCATATCATCCTGATAAAAATGGTAAAATCTACTAAATCAAGATGGTTTTGGAAATTATCACTACATGATAAGTATAATATGAAAACGAAAAAAGAAAGCGACAAGTACCTTAGCAACTGCTCCAGATAATGCTGACATGGTCAACATCATGCTGCTTTCATTACCGACATCCTCACATGAACCAGGCCACCACACAGACGGAATAAGGCAGTGTAAATCCTGCTTGTTTGGGCTCTTCATCGAAAGGAAACCTTCCAATGAAAATCCAAAATCCAGCGATTTCCACCACAGGACCATCATGTCTTTACGCCTGACGATATGGCAAGCCAGTGCAAGATAAGGATACGATCCAGAATAAGGACACTCTGTTAGAACTAGTGGTGCTACTTTGCAGTTATAAGAAAGTGCCACAATAACATGTTGGAGCAATGAGTTCGCGCCTGGAAACTTGAGCAACAGGTCAATAACCTGATCCAAACTTGAATAATCATGCGGTGCTTGGGACCCAAAAACATCCACCAAGAAAGAAGAAAGTACCCCCCAGGCGATATATTCAGTACTCCACTCACTTGACTCGAGTATGCTGAAGAATTTTTCACAGATTCCATGTGATATGGGGTAAAACAGTTCTTTTAGCGGTGCAAACCTCTTCACCCTTCTCAATTTCTGAAAATAAGCTGACTCAGATCTCTCCAAACACTGCACCTCCAGTAACCTGGACAAGCACTGGAGCAGATAAGTAGCAAAAGCTACATGTTTGGGCGGAGCCTGAATCGGACGAAACCCCTCGACAGGGTATTTGAATGGCCGAGATCCAAAGTTCAAATCACAACGCTCACCTTCAGAAAGGGAAATCGCTGGATAATAGCCAATCGCCGGACCCACTTTGCGGATTCCATCAAACGCCACTCCGAGAGAAACCCCGTTTCTATAAAAGGAGATCTCTTTAGCATCAAAATCAATACAACATCCAATCACATCGCCCACTACCCATGGCTGACCATATGCCCTAGGCTCCTTATTCCATTTGGTAACTCTCCGGCCATCAAAAGCATAAGAATGCTCCGAATCACCCACACCTTTCTGATCAGTGAAGGGGCACAAAAGGGTAGCCCACCCAATCTGCTGGATTCCTGCAGTTTCTAAAGTCACCTCGTACATCCACTTCCCCTTCCATACGCACGCATTAACCCGAGCACTACTGAATACCGACCGGCTTTCCACGAGCAACGGCTTCCTTACGGTCTTGAATTCCCCACATATGCTTGATTTGTCCATACAAACAACATA
Organism: Tillandsia fasciculata; assembly: GCA_029168755.2. Lineage (NCBI taxonomy): Eukaryota > Viridiplantae > Streptophyta > Magnoliopsida > Poales > Bromeliaceae > Tillandsia > Tillandsia fasciculata. Next base: position 22,177,989 of record CM054944.1, on the reverse strand, counting down.
AGGGCCGCAACCATGATCGTTAAAAAATACGCCATCTCTGCTATAATCATTGGAATCTGGAAATCTTTGCGCTTGGTTCTTAAGGATAGAACAGATAAACTTAAAATCGACTGTGTTAGAGGCTAGAGCGACCGATTTGTGAGGGAGATCAAATATGTATTCGATGGTCCGTTCCACTGCTTGGTTTCCGATGTCACCATGGTAAGAAATTAAGTGGGATTTCTGAGGATTCCCTCTTGGGTCATCATCTGATAACAGAACAGCTAGGCCAGAGGAGAATCCATTTAGCCTAATACTATCTTCCGCCATTAAATTACACAGCAAGCAACAAGCTTTTCCTCCCTAATCATCGATATAACTAACAACAAGAACAAATTGTACAACAGCTTCTTCTGATCAAATCCCTGTTTTTAGAGATCGGAAAACCCGAATCAGATGCACGAGCATAGAACAAGTTCAAACACTTAAATAAAAAAATCAAGGCAAGGACGCAAAAAATGATCAATTGCCGATTGAAACAGACAATCACTCCACAAAATCAAACCGATTGAGCTCTTGGATGCAGGAGAAAGCGATCGATGGTAAAATTATCAAAGGTAAGCAAATAAGACACGAATTCGAATCAGGTCAAACGACAAATTCGAGGGATTATAAGGCGAAAGAAACGAACTTTACCTTCTCCCGATCTCCAGTAGCTGATTCCACGAAGAAGGGAGCCCTAGGGTTTCGCGAGGATCGATCAATAGGCGGCGCGGAGAGGAATTAGGGTTTCTAGAAGGTAAGGGGGGGAGACAGAGAAAAGGGGCCAAATGAGGAACTCGAAAAGAAATTATTTTGGTTTCCTCGACATGCACCGCCGCACGACTCCCGCGTGCGGGAACATGTACCGTCTCTCTCGTGCGGGAACGTCAATTATTATTACGATAATTAATTAACTAACACGTCGTCATTTGTCCGGGGATTAATTTTGAGGAAATTACACTGCGACTCCCCAAACTTTTAAATTTCCAGCATTAATCTCTTAAAGTAAGAACTGAATCGAAACAATAATAAAAGCTAGCTTTTTTAAAAATCAAGTTTCAAAGTTAAAGGACTCCAACGAAACGGAGTAAAAGTTAAGGAGCTAGCACTGCAATTTACCCAAATAATAATAATAATATAATAATAAATAATAAATAATTTTCATTATTATTGCTTCACGATTAGGGACGAAAATCTAGACCGCTGAAGATAGCGTTGATGAGAACGGTCGCGTAGGAAAATTTATGCGCCGCGCCGCATTGGCAAGGCAGGGGGCCCACCCGCAGGCGACAGTGGCCACGCGGGCACCCGCACGCTGACCGAAGCGGGTGATCGTACGGGCAGCAGGTCAATCGACACGTGTCGGGAGGGCGTGTGGCGACCGAGGGAGCTGACGTGGGAGTATCAAACCGCTTTCTGTTTCAAACGGCCAACACGCAAATAAACAATAAGTATAAAATTATATTAAATTAATAAATAAATAACGGCGAATAATAATTATATATTAAATATTAATTCGAGTTTCACGCTTACAATTTTTCTTAAAAAAAAAAATATTAAGACGTTCCTGTGGCACACATGACGTTCCTTTGGATTGATGATACATTATACCAAAAAAAAAAAAAAACAAAACAAAAAAAAAAAAACAGATGTGAAAGAAATATATATCTAAGTTTGGTTTAGTTGGTTATTCTAATTTTGTGGTACCGGAGCGAAAGGTCCCAATTGTGTGGCTTAATATGTGGCACAATATTAGATATACATTATGAGTATAAATTGATACTCTACCAAAATGCATTAATGGTTTTGATTAGATTTTGTTCCACATTTTAAGTTTGGATAGAGACCCAATTAATGAAGTACTTCCAATATATGGCTTCTGGAATTTAATTTGGGAAAAGAAAAAATTTTGTGAGGAGTAAAAAGCTATAATAATTTCCATGATTATGATTATGACTTTTTATATATATATTTTTAAATTTTTATCACAGGATAATATTTTTTATTTATAAGTTTTGTGCATATTTTTTTTTTTTTTTTCAATGAATCGGTTCAAATCACCACATATTTTTTTTTTTTCTTTGCTTGAACTGAATGTCTTGTTGTGCTTGAACTGAATGTCTTGTGTGTGTGTGTGTGTTTTTTTTTTTTTTTTGATTGAATCAAACTGGTTTCACACTAAATCAATAAATTATGCATATATATATATATATATATATATATATATATATATATATATATATATATATATATATATATATATTTTATTTGAACCGAATCGGATTACACGTCAAACCAATTCAAGGCTTCTACATATTTTTCTCTTTTTTTACTTGAATCAAATCGGATCATACTTATTGTATCTTTCTTTCTCTACTTGAACCGAATCCGATTACACCTATAAACCATATATATATATATATATATATATATATATATATATATATATATATATATATATATATATATATTTAAACTGAATCATCCAAACCATTCCATATGTTTTTATCTATTGTTACTTAAACCAAACCACCGCCTCTCCATCTTTATTTTTTTGCTTAAACCGAACAACTATCTCTTTCGTCTTCATTTATTTGTTTGAACCAAACCATTGTATCTTTTTTTTTCTTAGGCTATTACATTTCTTTGTACTCTTTCTCTTGAACTGTTAATTTTTTTTTTGTTTAAACTCTAAATATTATGCAGGTAACAGAACTTTCTGATGATGATATAGAAAGTAAAAAAAAAAAATACACAAATCGATGTAAGATGTTTTCAAAATTTTTTAATTTTGCGAATTAAAAAATTGAAAAAAACTAAATCAGTCTTCGAGATGTCGATTTTAGATCTTATTTTGGTTCTATACGTCCACTACAATACTTACAATTTGATTTTGCTTTAAATTTTTGCGTGTGAGTTTGAGCCTCTTGACTGTACCTTTTATTATTTGCTCTATCTTTGCTATGTCAAATATTTTTTCGAATATTTGTCATTATTTTTTGTTATTTTTTGTTGAGTTATAATTTTATTAAAATTTTAATATATTTTTTATATAATTAAATCTAATTGATTATATTCTTGTATTTTGTTTATATATTTAATCTTCTTTGTATTTATATTTATTTATTTAATTTATAAAAGTTTATGAAAAAGGACCTTCCACGAGGGAGTGTGATGGAATATTCTATGTGCTTTTTCTAAGTGACAAGGACTGAAACTTACAATTTAATTGGTTGAAATTATAACTAAATCCAATGTCTAAATGATTACATCTGGACTACAATTGTCATTTGATCCACGGACGTTTGTATTCATCTCCTTTTCAGCAATAATACATTAATATAAATAAAATTTTAATTATTAAGAAACTTTAGTAATATTTGGTGTACGTGCAAACTCATAGAGTTTTTTTTTTTTTTTTTTAATAATTTAAAATTAAAAATCTAAGTAGAATTGGATCTAAGTTCGTAAGAGCGTGACACATTTGTTTTCTTTTTCTTGATGATAGAAAGGAAACGGTTTCGATAAGGTATCCAGTAGTAGCCTAGCCCAACTGGCCCAGTTTACTACTGACCCAAGTTACTAATGGGTCGGTCTCGGTCCAAATGATCAACGCACGTTGTGGGCTTTAGGTTGGTCAAGGTCCATTAGAAACTTTTTTGGAACATACAAGTAAACATCTTTATTGGCAGTACTCTATCTGGTACAAAGAGATACTTCCACTCCTTCTACACATTCAAGTATTGTTTTTTTTTTTTTTTTTTTTTTTTGAGAAAAAAAAAAAAAAAAACTACCCGCTTTATTCATAGGATAGATAAATTAAGTAATAGTAGTGAGACACTAGGTCTCAAAAAAAAAAAAAAAAAAAAAAATCACTGCAAATCACTATGAATCCGAAAGGGTGGCGTTTTTCGAGCATCGAATGCATACACCAATCTGTCCCCCGATCTCGTCCGCTGACTTGTTGAATCCGAAAGGGTGGCATTTTTCGAGCATCGAATGCATCCACCAATTTGTCCCCCGATCTCCTCCGCTGCCTAACAAGTCTTTTGACCCAAATAATTACAAGTAAGTGATCAGTAACTGTATGCCGGAAGATCACTTTATTCTTAATTGACCAGATCATCTACCAGATAATTGATAATTCGGCTAAATTTATATTTGTCGGCCTGGGCCCACCTCGAGTGATCCACTTCTTCCACAAGCGTTTGGCATCATTGCTCATATCTTCACTGCTCAAATTCTGAGACGCCTTCCACGTCATATATTTTGTGTACACGCACTTCGTGAACAGATGATCGATAGTTTTTAGTTCAAAAGTCATTTTTTAAGAACGAGTCATATAAAAATCTAAACTTTAGTCGGCATAGTTTCTAGTTCAAAAGTCATTTTTTAATAACAAGTCACATAAAAATCTAAACTTTAGTCGGCAATCGGAGCTTCCAAATTTTGCCGGCACAGTTGTCCCTTAAGCCTCTGTCGCTAATTAAGCATGGCATAAACGGACTTAACAGTAATTTTTTTTTTTTTTTGAGTTTTTGTGCTAGACCACTCCGTCAGACCTATGTTCTATCTTGAATCTATTCAATAACTTTTTAAACTCGAGGACGCGTTCATTTTCGGTCCCAATTTCATCCATTGTGGTTAAAATAATCACAGATATTTAACTTATTATTTTAAACTCTGTCAAACACGTCAAACATTGTTCTTACAGTACAAGTAAAACTACACATACGAGATTCAAATGCTCTGTTCTGCACAAAATTGATTCCGTGCAAAATAATAGCATTATGCATCTAACTTGCTCTGGTTCAGCTCGGCTCGACTCGGCTCGACTTTTTTTTGGCTTGATAGCCTCCAATTTTCCACACATGCATGCGTACTAATCAACCTCCTCCTATTCAATTAGATCTTAATCAACCATGACTTTGATCGGATCCGACGTGGCAGGCGCGGACACCGCACGGTTCTTTGACCAGAGTACCAACCACGTTAGCATGTTGACTAATTACGGGCAGCGGGCAGCGGGCAACGGGCAGCGGGCAGCTCCTCATTTTCAAGCTCTCGCAGAACCGCACCACCTCTCTCGTAGTCGTCGAAAAGTCTCCCCCGAAAGATATATAAATTTTGAAGTTGTTGGATTTTTTTTTGTTCTTTTTTTCTTTTTCTTTATTCTCCTCTCCAGAGGTCGCAATCGTGGAATAAGCAATCGTGGAAGGAGAATCCTCGCGAGCTTTGAATCTTCTTCGAATCCATCCATTTTTCGATTCAGTAGTTGTTCGAATTTCGACGCGTACGGTGATCGTGTCCACGGAAAATGGCGCCGGATTTGGGGATATATTTTTTTTTTTTTGGGGTTTATCTGAGCTCGATCGTTTCTAGGGTTTGAATTTGATATCGGAGTTGTAGAAGTTGGGGTTAGAGCCGTAGAAATGGCGATCTCCACGCGAGAAGCGGTGGCGCCGTGGTTTCTGTGGCTTCTATTGGTGTTTAATCCCGTTGCTAGGGTTCTAGCGAACCCGGAAGGTATTGGATTCTACTTTGTTTTCTCGATTTGGATTAAAATTTGAGCTTGCTATTGTTGTTCTACTCGTTACGTTGACCGAGAGGAGTATTGATCGGAGAAACTGTTTGATTGATTGAGTGTTTGAAAGGGTTTTGATTGGTTCTGATTGTTCGATATATTTCAGGTTTCTTGTTTAATCTAGCGGTTTATTTTAGTATATTTTAAGCTCTGAGTTATAAATTTAGCTTTTTTGTTTTGTTTTTTTTTTTTTTTCAGTATGTTTGCAGTTTTAACAACTTTTATGTAGATTTCTTTTCCCCACTTTTGTTTGTGCTGTAATTTTAGTTACTTTTCCTGCTCTGAAAAGCGATCTAGATGTTACATTTTTCGTGAGACAAATATTTATCTAGTTGAAACCATGATGTTAGAATTCAAGAGTCAATAGTGTGAGTTAAAGGTTGAAACTGATTAAAGAAGCGCACATCAGCGCTGGCGAAATTATCAACATAATATTATCTTCCATTTGTTTGCTTATGGTAAATCTTTCTATTCGCTTTCTATTTAGACATGGCTGGAATGCATATATACACATATAGCTACAAGGGCACATTGCTCACTTGAACAACCATGCTCTATTAAGAATCTCTTCTCTAATCTCTTATTTCAAATAATTTTTTATGAAATTTTCTTATTTAGGATTATTTGACTTACTTCTCAGTGGGAACCTTTAAATGTGTAAATCATTTTCAGTTTATTAATTTTTTCATAATCCTGATTCCTAATTGTGGTTCAATTTGATATCAACAGGTGATGCATTAAGCAAATTAAAAGCCAATTTAAATGATCCTACTAATGTACTACAGAGTTGGGACCCTACGTTGGTCAATCCGTGCACATGGTTCCATGTTACCTGTGATAGCGATAATAGCGTTATAAGAGTGTGAGTGGAATCCTCTTAATGCACATTCAAGGTATTTGTTTATTTAAATTTGTTGGATATACTGATGGAATATTTTGATTTCACTGCAGTGATCTTGGAAATGCACAGTTATCTGGTACATTGGTTCCTGATCTCGGTGTGCTAAAAAATTTGCAATATCTGTGAGTTCTGTTCAAGAGTGCATCAAAACTTCTAAAAGATCTGTTGAACTTAGATTATCAGTTTAATCGTTAAACAAAGTTGTTTCATGTTGGTCTGAACTTCTAAATTAGTTTCATTCTCTCATCCGAATGGTGCTTTCTCTGGGAATAAAAAGGAAAACCAGTGTAGTTTTAGAGATACTATCAACAACATATGGTAAACCTAGAAACTATATCTAAGCTGCTTGCAGCAAAACTATACAACACAATCTTCTGTGTTGTAATTCTTTTTAAGAAAAGTATTTTATCTTAGTTCCATTCTTGATTTTGTTAACAGTGCGGTTCTATTAAAGCTATCAACTAATGAATTATGCCTTTAAATAGAAGTTTTTTTTTTTGCCCTTTATGAGGTGCATAGCTGATTGATATAGGCGTATTTTTTATTTTGATTATTATTATTTTTTTGAGAGAAAGATAGCATGCTACCCGTTTTGTTTATTTTTAAAATAAACTTAGCTGAAAATATGAAGCAACTAGGCTTCGAACTCGGGACCTGACCTCGGGTATCAACCACCAAACTCTTTGCCACTTGCGTTAGGGACGGTTGATATATGGGCGTATTGGTCATAAGTTTGAATGTCTTGCAGAAAAAATTCTCAGTTGCTGATTATCTTTACCTTTATCTTTCATTCAGGGAACTCTACAGTAACAACATCAGTGGGACTATTCCTTATGAACTTGGAAATCTGACAAACTTGGTGAGCTTGGATCTGTACATGAACAACCTCAGTGGCCCGATTCCCTATACATTGGGGAAACTGACTAATCTACGTTTCCTGTATGAAGTCTTCTTTACTTTATGCAGATGAAATTAATTTGCTTTTTGCATTTTTAGGGATGGATTTAAGTTATGGTAGAACACATACTACATGGTAATTTTGAAAAGTATTTATGGGAAAGTCTTGTTTAGCTTCTTAGAGACAATAGCCCAATATAATTGAAGTTACAGCAAATATGGTCGCCTAAGAGGTAAATATGTGACATTCGAGAAATAAATAATATATAGAATTTGAGGTTAACACTCTGTGAAAATGGCCAGTTGTCTGAAAAAAGCATTTTAGTTTTATTTCGCTTAAAGTTATTGTTTTGTACTTTCTTTCAGGCTCACTTTTTACTCTTAGCTTAATAATTTGTTTTTCTTTTACCTGGTGCATCTGTCAAAGGATAGTCGGCTCAACAACAATAGCTTATCTAATCAAATTCCTCTATCTTTGACCAATATCGCCACGCTCCAAGTTCTGTAAGTGATTTCTGACTTATGTACAAAGGTAACCTAAAATCTTGTGATTTCTCTACTTTAATTACGTGATAATCTTTATTTTTAAAATGCTCAGGGATTTGTCAGTCAACGATCTATCAGGAACTGTTCCTTCTAATGGATCTTTCTCACTTTTCACCCCCATAAGGTGTCTTTTCTAATAAGCCTATCAATGAATGTTTCAGGCCTTATAATAGTTGGTTAATTTAATTAACCCTGAGTTATGTCTATCAAAAACTGCAGTTTTCAAGGCAACCCTGGTTTGTGTGGCCCGGAAACGTTAAAAGCTTGTCCTGGTGGCCCTCCATTGTCTCCACCGCCTCCATTTGTTCCTCCAACACCGCCATCATCTCCAGGTTTAGTTTCTAGTACTTACAAAACTTACCTCATTATGATGACTGCCAAAATTAGCCCTTTTCTTTCATCACTACATTTTTCCTTATGAAACTTCCAGACAAGAACTTCTCCTTTTCTTTGCCCTCTGTTGGCATGGCTAATTTGCTCTGTATAAAAATCCTATGCTTTATTTGATATATTATTTCCGCACCATGATCACTTGGTTATAGGAAATGGTTGGTTTAAATTTCTATAGCTGGAGTTGAGCATCGCATTGAACATATTAGCTGTCAATTCTAGATCACAGGGAATACTTTTACCGGTATATCTTTTTTTTTTTCTAGTCATGAAACCAGATATAGTATAGTAATTATAATTTATAAAGCACCCTTTATGTTTCGTGTATTTTTCCAATGCTATATGAACTTTTCTTTCTGATCCATAAACTTTTCTGATGCTTTGCACTAATGCTGGATACCTGATTTTCTCATTAGAATGCCATCTATCTTAATATCATGCCATTAGTGTAAACTTTAACAGGAAGCAGTGTCTCTACCACTGGGGCACTTGCTGGAGGAGTCGCTGCAGGCGCCGCTCTTTTGTTTGCAGCGCCGGCTATCGGGTTTGCATGGTGGCGGCGCCGGAAGCCACAAGAGCATTTCTTTGATGTACCTGGTCAGTAATCGTTAACTAGTAAATTCTACGGTAAAAAATTACATTTTTAATATGATATAGAAAGGAAGGGTGGTTTTTTATGCAGCTGAAGAAGACCCAGAAGTCCATTTGGGTCAGCTCAAAAGATTTTCTCTGCGGGAACTACAAGTCGCAACTGATAACTTCGGCCCCAAGAACATTTTGGGCAGAGGGGGGTTCGGAAAGGTCTACAAGGGCCGTCTTGCTGATGGTACATTGGTGGCGGTAAAGAGGTTAAAAGAAGAGAGAACACCTGGTGGCGAGCTTCAATTTCAAACAGAAGTTGAGATGATTAGCATGGCGGTGCATCGTAACCTGCTCCGCCTTCGTGGATTCTGCATGACTCCGACCGAACGGTTGCTTGTGTATCCCTATATGGCTAATGGAAGTGTTGCTTCATGCTTAAGAGGTAACCCAAGCATATAGTGTTAATATTGGTACATTTTTCAAGTATTTCTTTTTGATATTAACATATAGAAAACTAGTAGTGCATTGTTTTCTTCATATCCTCTTTTTTTTTTTTTTTCTTTTTTTGTTTCGATCAATTTTTGAATCAAGTGTTTTGGGCTTCTGGTTTTTAGGTTTCAGGTTTCTGAACATAGACTTTCCTTTGAAATTTGGATTTCAGATTTTTTTTTTTTTTTAAAAAAAAACCCACGTACTGTGTCTGCCTAGTATTAACTATATATCTGTCATTTTTTTATTACCGTCGTGTGCACTTTTTCTAACTTCGGTAAGGGGGAGTGTTTGCTGGAATTTGGGAATTTCTGGTAAAACATTTTTAATTTTTCAATAAAGAAAAGCAACTACACTTTGTTTGCAGAGAGACCACCTTCTCAGCCGCCTCTAGATTGGCCAACTCGACGGTGGATTGCTTTGGGAGCGGCAAGGGGGCTGTCGTACTTGCACGATCACTGCGACCCAAAAATTATCCACCGAGATGTCAAAGCCGCGAACATATTACTGGATGAAGAGTTCGAAGCGGTTGTTGGGGACTTCGGCCTGGCTAAACTCATGGACTACAAAGACACCCACGTGACAACCGCTGTTCGCGGAACGATCGGACACATCGCTCCAGAATACTTGTCTACTGGAAAGTCATCAGAAAAAACTGATGTTTTTGGTTATGGGATCACGCTTCTGGAAGTCATTACAGGGCAAAGGGCATTCGATCTTGCCAGGCTCGCGAACGATGATGATGTCATGTTGCTTGATTGGGTAAGCCCAGACCCCCCCCCCCCCCTCCCGTGAACTATAATATTTGCATGTCATATGCCTCTGTAAAATACTAATTTCATATATCCCCTTGAAGTGCTGTTTCTTGTAAAAAAACACCCCTATTTTATGTCGGGCAGTTGTTCAATTCATGAGGAAGATGGTTTTCTATTTTATGTAAATCTGATTTTCTGTTCTTTATTCTCATAGGTTAAAGGACTCCTTAAAGAAAAGAAGTTGGAAATGTTGGTAGACCCGGACCTACAGAATGACTATGTCGAGATGGAAGTCGAGTCGCTTTTACAAGTCGCGCTGCTATGTACACAGAGTTTGCCAATGGAACGACCGAAGATGTCGGAGGTGGTGAGAATGCTCGAAGGAGATGGTCTCGCAGAGAGATGGGAGGAGTGGCAGAAAGTAGAAGTGGTACGACAAGAGATGGAGATGGGCCCTCACAACTCTGGGTGGATAATAGATTCCACCGACAACCTTCATGCAGATGAATTATCCGGTCCTAGATGATTATGATGCATTATCCGGCCCTAGATGATTATGATGCTGATGCAAACATGCAGAGGAGGAGATTACCAGGAAATGCCCGGTGAAATGTTTATATGAATCTGTGGGAATACTTATATTTATTTTCTCTTTTCTTTTAAAATGATACAGTGTTGAGTTTACTTCTCGCAGGAGAAGTATTTAAAGACTCTGACGGGAGGTAACAGTATGTAGACTATTTGTATTAATACCAGGCTTGCAATTGATTAGGGATTCACCATTTTGCCTCTTCATAAGGCGAAGGACCACAGCAGTGTGAAATTGTCCTACTTCGTGTAAAATGCAGTCGAATTGGGAACACGATTACTTATTTATTAGGCCAAATCTTTTGAGGAAGCAGATTTGTATCAAAGATTGAATAACTCGCATCTTCCTACCATTGTTTGTGAATTACTTTGTGACTTGTCCTCCAATTATTCATTTATTTACTCATAAATTATCTGCTATTCATGCCATTGTTTATAGCATATAATTGCTGCCCGGATTTGTGTTGTCCCCTCTTTTTCTATGGATGACTCTTCACAACAACAGTAACAACAATATCAGATGTTGGTTATTTGTTGAAGCATTCTTATTATTATATATTTTTGGGTTTGTATTTGTTAACAACTATACCAAACTATGGGACACAAAAAGTTCTGAACAAATGATCAAGTTCCACTTCTATCTCGCATTGCCCCACTATAAATTCAAAATCTAACTTTACATCTGTTTTTTTTAACTGCAAGAACAAAGTATCCAGGACTTGATAAATCTGTGAGCTTTGCGGGTGAGACCTATCTTCGACGGCGAATGCATGGAAGAGCCCATCGATCTCTACGGTGCTCTGGCCTGGATTTTTCCTCGCCTTCTTCTGCCTCATCATCGTTCTTACCTCTGCCATGCCCTCCCACCTCTTTTTTGCAGCATAAATGTTGGCCATGCCGACATATGACGCTCCTGTTTGAGGCCCCAGACTAAAAAGACGGCTCGCTGCGTACTCGCCAATTTCGAATTCGCGATGAGTTATCGAAGCACCTAACAAAGAACCCCAGACACCTGCATCTGGTTCAAGAGGCATCCTTCTAATGAAATCCAGTGCCTCGTTCACTCTTCCTCGCCGCCCAAGGAGATCAATTACACAAGCATAGTGTTCTAACCTTGGAGCTACGCCGTAAACTTCACTCATGAGATTGAAATAGTTCCATCCCTTATCAAGCAAGCCACCATGAACGCATGCTTGAAGAACAGCAAGAAAGGTTACATGATTAGGCTTCAGTCCTTGTTCCACCATGCGTGAGAATAGAACCAAAGCTTGCTCAAATTCCCCATTTATGGCATAGCCCATAATCATGGTGGTCCAAGATACTATAGTTCTTCCGCCGGTTCTATCAAAGAGCCCTCGAGCTTCACCGATACTACCACATTTCGCAAACATGTCGATCAATGCATTGCTCACTAAAATGTCGTCTTCGAACCCGTTAGCGAGTGCATAATCGTACATATGTTTACCCAGATCGAGACCGCCAACTTGGCTACAAGCGGAGAGAAGAGCAACGACAGTGAGAGCATCAGGCTTCTCCCCTGCAGCTTCCATAGAAGAAAACAGCGCCATTGCTTCATTTATATCTCCTCTTTGAGCGTATCCGCTGATCAAAGCAGTCCACGAAACACAAGTTCTTTTTGGCATGTTATTGAAACAATACAATGCAGCTTCCAAATCTCCGCACTTTGAATGAAGTGAGATAAGAGTATTCATCACGGAGATATCGCGATCCATGCCTAGTTTGATAGCTAGTGAATGAACAACTGCGCCTTCTAATAATGACCCTGAATTGGCGAACAATGAGAGCAAGCTCAAAATAGTGCTCAGGTCGGGCCTAGTACCGTCCCGAGCCATTGCAGAGAAGAGCAAAATGGCTTCTTTTGATCGGTAAAGACGAGCGTAACCCGCGATCATAGAATTATAAGACACGGCCGACCTCATTCCTGCAGCAATCTCACTAAACACCGACTCCGAAGAGCTCAAATCCTCGCATTTGCAATAAGCAGCAATCAGAGTATTCGCGACGGAAACATCAGCTTCGAATCCTTGTACAGTCGCCAAAGAGTGAACTGCTCTTAAAAAGCTCAAATTTTTCTCACACCCGCACGACCGCGCCAAGCTTGTAACGGTAACCAAATCGGGCGCAATCTCCTCCAACCTCATGCGGCGGAAGAGAAAGAGAGCACTTGGGAGAGAAGAAGCCAATTGGGAGACACCCGCGATCACGGTGTTCCAAGCGACAACATCTCTCCGGGGCATTCCATCGAACACTTTGAACGCAACCTCCACCTCTCGGCTTTTCACATACAAATCGACCAGCGCGGCTCCGACGAAGACGTCGTTGCAAAACGGGGATTTGGCGACATGGGCGTGGACGACCGCAGGAGCGGGAGCATGCGGGAGCCCCGCATAGGCTTTTAGGAGGAAGGGAAAGGTGAGGTTATCGGGTCGGATTCCGTTTCGCTTCATGCGGCGGTAGAGGAGCACGGCCTCGCCGGGGAGGGCATCGCGTACGGACGCTCGGATGGCGGAGTTCCAACACGCAACGGTCGAGGGATTTGAAATCCGGTCGAGGGCACGAACAGAGAGAGGGGTCATATCTCATCTCATATCGTCAAAAAGAAAGGAGACCATAATTCTATTTCTGGGTACGCAAAGATGATTTGAATTGCATAATATAAAATAAAAAATATATATATATAATTTTGAAATCGACTATTATAAACTTCATACATAGAATTGTCATAAATAAAATTCATAATATAAAACAACCGACATTAAATTTGTTATACTTTATATTTTCAAGAGTTCAAAAATCCTAAAACATATATATAAAAGAGAAGAGTTTATATATGTTAAGTTTTTCAAAAAAAAAAAAAAAAAAAAAAAAAAAAAAAAAAAAAAAAAAAAACTAATATAATTATCCAATCCGCTGGTTAGGGAGTCTGGGGAGGTTCTCCTCGAGAAGTGGCGCGTCCCACTGCATGTTCTGGAGGCAGAGCGCCGCGGTCTCCGCCATCCCGTGGGCCGACCCGAGCTGCCTGCCGCGCCGGTGCACCAGCCTGAACTCCGGAGCGCGCCGCCCCCACTCGCTGCACTCCCTCACCACCCGCTCCGCCTCCGCCTCCTCCGCCGCGCCGCCCAGCACCAGCCGCTCCGCAGCCCCCGCTCTCGGCTCGGCGTCGGAGGCGGCGACGACGCGGCTCCGTAGCTCCTGCGAGGGGAGCACGAAGAGCAGGCGCTCCTCTCCCAGCTCGACCATGGCGCGGAGCGCCGCGCGCAGCGCCACGGCGTCTCGGAGGAGCGTCTCGGCGGGGCGCGCGGCGACGGGGAACGCGCGCGCCAGCACTAGCGCGCCGCGCTCGTCCCGGAGCACGAAGGCCCCGCCCGCCCCGGCCCCCGTGGGGTCCGCCGACCCCGCTACCTCCACCACCCGCCACCCCGGGAACAGCCGCGTGCTCTCCTGGCTCCGCAGCATCGTCCGCAGCCACGACCACGGCTCCGCCTCCCCCTCCCCCTCCCCCTCCCCCTCCTGCACCTGCTCTCGCTCCTGTGCCTGCGCCTGCGCCTGCTCCATCATTATTCTTTTCACCCATGCACGTAAACAAAAACTCCAAAAAGATATATTCAAAATTTATTTACACGACAGCAACATAATCGGTTTCGATAAATTATATATAATTTCACGAAACCAATTCCTTGTTTGCTAACCAATTCCTTGTTTGCTAATAAGTTTTTCACGTTAAATTTATTTTTAAAATTAATGATATTTTTTAAATTATTCTGTTTTAAAAATCGCCCACTAAACTCTAGAAATCTACTTATTATCCCAACCATTCATTCTTTCATTCTAGAAGATCACTATAATTTTAATCACATATTTTTTTATCTATAGTCCGAAAAGTTGTGATTACAAAAAAAATCTATACTCACAAAAATATAATAGTCGGATACACACTCTCTCTCTCTCTAGTAGTCGGACACACTCTCTCTAGAGAGAGAGAGTTGTACTGGAATACTATTCGTAGTAAATAGATTCTTTTGCAATCGATTTGTTTTTGATGATAGAGCTTTCAAAACGACGATCGACACCGTAAAATGTAATCTAGACCATTGAAACTATCTGAAAATTAAATTTTATTTTTTTTCGATATTCTTTTTTTTTTTCATCAAGTGGATACAAAAATGAACGGCTGAAATAAATATGCTTCAAAAAGTAATGATAAGAGTTTTATAATCAATATCAAAAGTATAGATCTTGTTTTAAATAGTTTTAAAAAATTTCTAACTAAAATTTAATTAATTTAGATTTTTTTACACCGTTAAACGAGCAAACATCTCAAATCTAACATTAAAATTATAAATTTTATATTTTTTTGATCATTAGGTCAATAATACCGAAAAGATTTAAATTTAATTTCTAAATAATTTCAACGATCTAGATCCTGTTCAATGGTGCCGATCAAAATAAATGAGTAGCAACAGAGTCGACCATCGATTTAGAAGTTCCATCATCGAAAATAAATCGATAGCAATGAAATCTGCTACCGTAGTATTCCAGTATCCAATGAGATTTGGAATGCACAAGATTTGAAATGTGATCATGAGATTGGTATTTTCAAGAGATTTGTTTTAGGAAAGTGCATTGTGTTTAAATAATAGATGAAATTAGATTTTTTTACATATAGGAGAAAAAAGCTTTTGTCTTGTATGCTTTTCTGTAGGAAAAAAAAAAAAAAGGAAAAAGAAAAAAGAGGGGGCTTCGTGATTTATCTTGCAATTTTTTTTTTTTTTTTTTTTGTATGGTAGATTGTTAATAATATATTTATCTCGGTAAGCAAAAATCCGGGTTTATGTGTAGATACCACCGAAAATAAAAAGGGGCATTTATGTAAATATAATCTTATGATAGAATGTTACGAAGATTTGATAAATCTAATTTACTCAGATAATTATCATTATAGCAAGTTTATATTTAGTTAGAGAAGAGGATTTAGAGTTTTGTAGCCAAAAGCACAGAAAATAAAATCAAAAGCAGCAGTTTGAGGGGAACTTCTTGTTAACTAAATATTATAAAGAAAAAAAAAAAACTAATTACTTGATTCTAGTGCAGGTTTTTGAAAAATAGAGATAGAGAGAGTCTAATGATCTAACACACACGCAAACCTAACTTGAAATTTGTGATCTCTTAGCCTAGTAACACATGAGATCTTCCTTTGGAGAGCGAAAACTCAAATCAAAATTGAAAATCTCTTTTAAACTCTGGTTAGTCTACATAAGTCAAAAACTTCTATGGACATGCAAGAAAACTTAAAAAATTACCTTAGAATCGGAGTCATCTGAAGAAATTTCTATGTATTCCATTATTTGTTAACAAGACAATTCTCTCTCTCTCTCTCTCTCTCTCTTTCTCTCTCTCTCGACTTAAAACTTTTATCTCTAAGTGTTTGTTTTGCGACGTCATAACCACGAATTTAAAGATTCAAAATATTAGAAGGCATTCATTGTGAAGATTTACTTTAAGCCACACCCGCAATATGTACTAAAATTTTTTTGGCACTTTCTTTGGTGGCTTCAATAAGTTTATTACTTTGACACCGTTTTGTTACTACGAGTGAAACGAAGTATACTGGTGGTGAATTCACAACAACATACATCTTTCTCTCTTTAGACTCTACTATGAGTGTCGTGTGTTCTAGGGAACACTTTTCAGTTAATTACTGGCGTAAGCAGACACTAAAAAAGAATGCGGAACCAGATACACTGATACGCACAAAAATTTACTGTATCCAGGGTTAAAAAAAAGGAAAAAAATAATTGACTATGACGCAGCATTTTCAGTGAATTTATTACCACGGTTTGTCAGTTTATCCATTTGTCATCTCGTTGCCATTTTAGTCATTTATCGCATTCTCCACATATAAAGCACACCCGCGTAGTGTTGATTAAGAAGGATATTAGTAATATTTGATTGATAATTGTTATCAATTAACTTATAATTTTTGCGATCTTATTATCATACTTATTTAAGGAAATATGTCTATAGTTTGCTTTTGTTATTTCATTCTATGTTGGAGCGGAGTTCGCATTACAATTACAAGCAAAATATTAGCTGCCATATGCGATTTATGCTTTTGTTATCCAAGATTATTTTCTTCCCTAATATGTTGCCTTATTACTATACCAAAAAGTGGATGAATATATAATTTTTTCTTCATGGTAGATAATTTGATTGGTGGAAATGATAATGGACCTAAAATAATATAGAATTTGTCATGAGGTGAACAAAAATATGAATGGAGATCATTGCTAAAAAAAAGGGAAAAATAATAAAAATTTAATATATATATATATATATATAATATTATAAGTTACCCTAAGGATTCAAGGGGATCCGTGGCGCAATGGTAGCGCGTCTGACTCCAGATCAGAAGGTTGCGTGTTCGATTCACGTCGGGTTCAAAACCCCGATCCCAAACGGATCTTTTTTTTACCTAATATTTTTATTTTCCTTTGTAGTATTTTTAAACACTACACCACCCTTTTAATAAATGTGTTGAGAATATTTGGATATGGATCTTTTAAAATGTTGTGAATCACATCTAATAATTTATATATTTGATTTGGGTGTTAGCATAACCTTTTAAATGATTTGAAATTTTGAATAACGTCAACTGGCTCATGTTTCCCCACAATTTTTCCAACTTACTTTTTGTTTGGACAAATGCTTAAAGCACAATTGAGCAGAATCTGAAAAATCCAGGTAACATTCAATAATTCTACAACCCTGTAAATTGTATTCCATCAGCAAAAATTTCAAAAGAACACCACCAAGCACAGTGGAGTACTTTATGAAACACTAATCATAATCCGTAACATGATCCACTGTAAGTTTCCATTTACAATTCGGACAAGAAAATTGAAATGGCCTCGAATTAGAACTTCACCAAAAAAAAAAAATAATTCTTCTGAACATTAAACAGCAGAAACATAACATTTTTGGAATATTTTCTTTCCGTCGGAACAAATATACACCGTCGTAAAAAAATAGTACAGATTTGGGCTCTTATGTCGAATTTTCTGATTTTAACCGCAATTGAAGAGGATCTCTATGTACAAAGAATAATTCAACATTTAGTAAGTTTCTCAGGCAGCTTCGTCGTCGTCGGTGTCGAGCTCAAGTCCTTCAGCGGCAAGAAGTTGAGTGATGGCCTTTTTCTTGTCCTCCTCCGCCTTTTTCCGCATTAAATCTCTCTTTCTCAAAACAAGAGTATGCCTCTTCAATGTACTGGAGAAGTACTCCATCGATGCCTTCTTCTCCTTGGCCAATATCCTCCTCTCTTCCTCGGGATCGATCTGAAATAGGAAAAAGTGAGTGATTTAATCAAATTTGATTTTTTTTTTTTTTTTTTTTTGATTCGCGATGCTTCATATGTATGCATCAAAATAAAGAAAACAAAAATGGTGGTTATAAAATTCAACATTAAAAAGAATATCAAGACATCATGACTCTCAGTCCTTCTGGTTCAACTACTCTCTAAAAAACCACTGATGCATCTATGTACTCCAATAAGACAATAATCAGGTAAAGTTACAAAACTACTAATCAGAGAATAGTGGACGCAAGTCAAGGCGAATAGAACAAGTAATATAACACCTTTGAACGAGAGAGGCGGCGAGCACGGAGATTCATCTCACGCTGCTGTTGCTCAGCCCAGGCTGCAACGGCCATGTCTCCCCGTTGATCAAAAGCTTTTCGCTTTTTCATTAGCCATTCCATCCATGCCTGAGAAGCCTGAAATGAACCAAAAAATTGGGAGATCAGTTGAAAAAAAAACAGATGTGGTCTATGCAGGGTGGTCAAAGAATCATATCTACATATGCAGCAGCATATATGATTACAGATTACATTCACCAATTTTCAAATGCTGATAGGAATTTGTCATTACAAGGCTTACAGATGTCGAGGAGTTCACGGTATAATATATAATATGTAACCCAGCTATGTAAGATACAAGAAATTAACATACCAATCAACTACTACATGTTAAGATTAATTGACATCAGTAAAAGAACAAGGACAAAATAAAAATACCTTCATTGGATTGACTCGGTGATCTCTGTCATATTGCCTTCGCTTTTCCACATCTATCAATAGCTCATAAGCAGCTTGAATTTTGATAAAGCGAGCTTCAGCAGTTTCACCTTCCTCTAGAGACCCCCTACCGTCATACACTGCAGCAGCAGAACAATCAGCCAAGCATTAAACCTATAGGGCATACACTGAAATAAGAAGAGTTTAAAGTTTCTTACGTTTTCTTTGGAAAAGAAAATAGAGACATCTCAGCGAAGGTATGAGCTGATGAGGAGAAAAGAAATACAATATTACAGAAGAATCAAGTTAGAAATTTAATTGCTTCCCAATGCTTGAGCAAAACTCTTCAGTATGCCATACGGAAACATATTGCCCTTGAGGAAATTGATTAGACAATATCAATGTTTAGATCGGTCTTTACAACCGAGTCTTTCATCTTTACAGATAATGCATTTATAACAAAATCTCAAGAAAGAGGCAGTTGGTCTCAATAGAAACCAGGAAAAGGATACTACTAGCCAGAATACTGCACATGGAAATTGTACAACAGACGATTGCGACAAATATGACATCTTTTCAGGCATCCCAGTTACAAATAATTCCTCAGCGCAATTATCATATGAAGATAAAAATGATATTAACTTCGTCAACAGCACAAGTGAATGAAGGAGTAAAAAAATGATTTCAAACTCGAAATCACATATAATATGCTTCAAAGGATATGATTTTCACCCCAAAATAAGATACACCAACAACTTAATTCACACAAAAGAAAAATGTTCAGGAACAACAACACAATAGCGATCCAAAAGACTTTGATCCTTATAAAGAAACTACGAGTTTAATACTACACTGGAAATAGAAACTCTCCAGATCTTAAGGATTGAGATAGAACAAACCATCAGGGTGATAAAACTTGGCCAATCTCCTGTACGCAGATTTTATCTTCTCTTCATCAGCATCTCTTTCCAGCTCTACATACGGACCAAAAAAAACCCAAAAAATATCATTTTTAGCTTCGGAGCATAACAAAAATCAAATTTGATTAGTTGACCTACACTAATTCGCATAATTAAGACTAATAACAAAAAAAATCCATCACTGCAGAGGATTACCGAGTGTCTCGTAGGGAGATTTCTCCGAATTCCAATTGGAAACCCTCGTAAGAGTCCTCCTTTGGCCGGATCTGGACGCAGTCGCCGCCCCCGTGAGATCGAAGTCGAGGATGAAAGCGGAGTGGAGGTAAGCGGACGAGGTAGAGGGGGAGGGGATCCGGACGTTAGGGTTTCGGGCGGAGGGTGCGAACCCTAGGCGGGAGTAGCCACGGTAGCAGTAGATGAAGGAGGAGACGGCGCCGTGGGGGCGCGAAATCGATCTCAAGGTGCTCATTCCGATCGAAGGAGAGGAGGGGGGGAATTAGGGCTAGGGTTCGGATCGAGCAAGAAGAAGGAGAAGAAGAAGACGACGAAGAAGAGTCGGGCCGTGGAGGGAGGAGATTCCGTGAGGGTTGTTCGAGCAGGGTGCCACGTGGCAGCTGTTCGTTCGCTAAAAACAAGCCGCGGGTCTCGCTCGAAGTTTGGATTCGGTTTCGGGGACAGCGAACCCAACCCAAGTGCGGAGGTGAATCAAAATTGAATCAAACCGAATTAGATAATTGATTCAGTGCGGTTCACTTGGATTAATGTGTACCAACTTGTTGTAATTTGATATATATATATATATATTATTAATAATTAATTTTAGTACCAATTAAATTATCCAACTTAGCTTTTCTATGCATTGTCGAAGTTGTAGAGAACACATAATACTATTCATAAATTTCAAAAATATATATAATGTAATTCGTATTTATTTAAAAATAAAATGTATTTAATCGAATATTTTAAAATTATCAGTAACTAAGATATAAAATATATATTTAAAAAATATATCAATAATTTTTTATTATTATAATAATCAGGCTGGCCCCACATTAGTCCTGGTCCCGGCGCACGATGATTATTATTATCAAAATTAAAATATTATATTTTCCACGTCATCGTCTTCAAACGTCAAAAGCGTCAACAGTCACCTGCACACCTGCACTCGCCCTCTCTCTCTCTCTCTCTCTCTCTCTCTCTCTCTCTCCTCCGCTCACGAGCATAATCGAACGCACAAACCCTAATCCCGTTGATCCGCTACGCCATGTTCCTCCGCAGAGAGCTGTGGCGGAGGGGCTCCCGATCGGCGGCGGCGGAGCGCTTCCTCCTCCGCCGTGGGCTCGCCGGCGGCGCGCCGGTGCCGGTGCCGCCACCCTTCGACCACCAGCCGCGGCCTTATGCGGGAATCTCCGGCGACGAGATACTCCGCAAGAGGAAGAACTTTCTCGGACCGTCCCTCTTCTACTACTACCAAAACCCGGTGATTAGTCAGTCCTCATTCTCCTGTCGCTTGAGATTGGATGGTAGGATTTTGAGGTCGGATTTAAGTGGTTTATCCGGATGAAAGAGTTTGGATTTGGAGTTATTTGTAGAGATTTTAATTGATCTCGTTGCTGGGAAAGCATTTGATCAAAAAAATTTGGATTTTTCCTTTTTCTTCTTTTGGACAAATAAGATTTTTATTAACCTAGGAAAACAGGTGAAACCTGTTGCAGCATATTACTAATTTGATATAGAAGAATCTCCAGAAGAAAAGGTTTAATTTTTTTATCACTAGGCTAAAATTTCTGTGGGATTGGTATAGAGTTCCAGGGAGTTGAAGTTTCAAGTTTTGTTTTGAGAGGTTTAGTTTAGTTGACTAATCTGGATCTAGAACTGTGAATCATATGTTGGTTTATTTGATTTGTTCAGAAGCCCTTGATCAGAAGAATTGGGGTTTCAAAACCTTTAAACCTTAAATACAAAAGGTTTTATAAAGAATTTAACATTTTAGATCACTGCACTATTAACTGCCATTTTTTCCATTGACTACATACCTCTCTTACTGTAGAATTTAAATGCTTCACAAATGATTTGTGCTGTAGCTTAATCTTACTTCCCGTTCACGCAGCTCAATATTGTTGAAGGGAAAATGCAGTATCTTTATGATGAAAATGGAAAGCGTTATCTCGACTGCTTCG
Organism: Tillandsia fasciculata; assembly: GCA_029168755.2. Lineage (NCBI taxonomy): Eukaryota > Viridiplantae > Streptophyta > Magnoliopsida > Poales > Bromeliaceae > Tillandsia > Tillandsia fasciculata. The sequence continues at coordinate 22,156,042 of CM054944.1, read as the reverse complement.
CTGGTATAGTAACCGTGTCTTGCGGCCATTGCCATCCTGATGTGGTTAATGCCGTGGTGGAACAGACAAAGCTACTGCAGCATACTACAACGATATACTTGCACCATGCTATTGTTGAGTTTGCCGAAGCATTGGCATCGAAAATGCCAGGGAACCTCAAGGTATGATATTTTTATATTTTGCTAGCCTTTTCTTACTAATTCTATGCTGATCAGACAAATGAAAAAAAAAAAAAAATCTCGATCAGTTTGTGCCTCAAGAGAGTTATTACAATTAGGATGGCTATCTGGAGGAAGTAATTTATCAGGAAGAATACGATAAAAAACTATTCTTCCATGAATTCAGAAATTAGTAATGAAATCTTGTTGGTTTTAACTGGTACAAGTACTCGATACATGCATAACTCTAATAAATGTTTTGCAGGAAACAAGCTTTATTGTTTCTCCAGCATACCTTTCTCATTTTGTTTAAAATAACAGTGTCCATCAGTTTTTAAATGAAATCTTATTGCAGATCAATTGCAGCATACTTTATATGAATAAATATTTTTTTTTATGCTCGCTATTTTCTGGGGAATTACAGGTTGTTTATTTCGTCAATTCCGGGACTGAAGCAAATGAATTGGCTATGATGATGGCTCGACTGTATACTGGTAATTTAAGTATGATTGCCTTGAGGAATGCATATCATGGTGGAAGTGCTGGAACCATAGGATTGACAGCTTTGCATACGTGGAAATACCCAATTCCTCAGGTTGATTTATTATTATTATTATTATTATTATTATTATTATTTAAGGTAGATTTATATAATGAAATGATGCACCTAGTTTCAGCTTTGGTTTCAATACTAAATAAATAAGACATGGAGAAGAATATTTTTGTTAAATATTCAATTGATATCGGCAGACAAAAAATTGCCCCTGTTCTTTCCACATGGCTATGAAACGGATTCTTGTATTATATGCAGCTTCTTGTTGATGTAGCCTTGCTCATGTTTTTCCATTGACAACTGTTACAGGGTGAGATTCATCATGTCATGAACCCCAATCCATACCGTGGAGCCTTTGGCTCTGATGCTGTACGTTATGCCAAAGAAGTCCAAGACCACATTGCCTATGGCACAACTGGTAGTGTTGCTGGTTTTATTGCAGAAACTTTTCAGGTATACGCAGAGAAGTTTGTAGAGAAGTGCCCTTATTCATCTCTTCAATAAAGCAATATGACAAACCTTTAAACTCTCCCTAAATGTCTATAGGGTGTTGGAGGTACAGTTGAGCTGGCTCCTGGCTACTTGAAATTAGTGTATGATATAGTGCGCAACGCTGGTGGTGTTTGCATAGCTGATGAAGTTCAGAGTGGCTTTGGCCGCACGGGAAGCCACTACTGGGGATTTCAGACACAGGATGTGATCCCAGATATCGTCACAATGGCAAAGGTATCTTGTTTCCACAATATACCTCATCTACCCTAAAACTCATGAAATATGTGAATTTACTCATTTTTGGGCTAAATTCCACAGCAACTTCTCTACTTCAAGAAATAGCAGCCAAGCATTTGGCAAGCAATAAATTTGAAGCTTTTATTGCAGTAAGAAGTTGAAATGAACTTTTGAGTTCCAAAAGCGAAAGCTTCGATGTGAAACTTCCACTCTTCCTATAATAGGAAGATGTTGGTGGAACTTTTGATAGAGCAGCTGTTATCAAGCAGCTCCACTCAAGAAAAGCTTCAGCTGGACCAAACAGGATGAATCATTGGTTTATCTAACAATCTTTCTAAAATAGATTCACGATATTATTATTTCTCTTTCTTCTTGTTGCAGGGTATTGGAAATGGTCTACCACTAGGAGCAGTGGTCACAACTCCTGAGATTGCACAAGTGATGTCGCAAAAGATTCAATTCAACACATTCGGCGGGAACCCTGTGTGCTCCGCTGGTGGACTAGCAGTGCTTAACGTTCTTGACAAGGAAAAAAGGCAAGCACATTGTGCAGATGTGGGCTCTCACCTCATAGAAAGACTAAAATCTCTTCAGCAGAAGCATGAAAGTAGTTTCTCTCAAACCCTCCCCTGTTTATTCAATAAGATAGTTTCCACATATTCGTATTCTTTTCTCAGTATTTTGTGGATTTGTTTTTCCTGTTCCTGCCCGAGTTGTTAGTTTCGAGTGCATTATGTTGTGAAATAACTGTTATCTTCCTTCTAGTCATCGGAGATGTCAGAGGCAGGGGATTGATGCTGGGAGTGGAACTCGTAACTGATAGGAAAGAGAAGACACCTGCCAAGGCAGAGACAGCGGTGTTGTTTGAGAAGCTCAAAGGTAATGCCAACCTCTCTCGCCCTCCCTCTCTCTCTCTCTCTCTCTCTCTCATACGCAAAACTTTCTATTGCGCAACTTTTTTTTATATTTGTATTTATATTTTTCGTCTTCTTGTTTTTAGATCTTGGAGTGCTGGTTGGTAAAGGGGGTCTACATGGAAATGTCTTTAGAATAAAACCACCAATGTGCTTTACCAAAGCAGATGCAGGTTCTTTCCACATACCATTCTGTAAATACTAGGAATAATTGCCCGATGATATTTCGTCGACATGCGCTTTCGAGTGCATGGCTCACTCCAACTTCAACCTCTATTTCTGCAGATTTCCTCCTGGATGTGATGGACTATGCCATGTCTGGGATGTGAAGGTCTGTCTACTGGTTCAGGGCCAAGGGATGTATAAGAAAAGGGCTCCATCTTCATGAGGTGAGCGCTGAGTTGGTAAATTGATCTAGACGCGTCAGTCGACCTGATTAATGGAAAAAAGATGGGTCCAAGTAAGAAGATCATTTGGACAGTTGCGGCCTCTCAGAGACAGATCAGTTGAATAAAGCATGTTTTTTTTTTATTTACAAAGTTGCCAGTTTCCCACAATTTGTTTGTTAGAAGTGCCTTTTGGGTAAATTCCAGCATTGGCTTCTAACAGTAGTAATCTGATGATGTTCCTCACTTGGGTAACCAAAACATTTGGATCCCAGATGTTTTCAAGATGCTCTGTCAATTCGAATGTTGATTGCAGCATGGACATGGAATCATATTTCTCACTCACGTCAACAACAAACCTTACCAAAGCTTGCATTGCATCATTGTCACTTCAACTTAACAGATTTTTTATTAGAAGCGATTGATCGGGACAAATCATGAACATGAAGAGCGGTGCTAAAATTAAATGATCAAAAGGTAAGAGACCAACGAGGCAATTTGCCATTTTACCGTACTGAAACGAGAAAGGAGCAGCTAAAAAATATGAGAGAGCGAGAAAATTAAATTAAATCGACAGGGGTGGAATTTTTTTTTTTTTTTTTTTTTTGTAAAAAAAACCCCTGTAACCGGGTTCATCCAAATCCATAATAACCCATAAATTCATTAGCAAAACTTGCAATGAAATTGTTCCCATGCAGAGTACAGCATGAAAATATGTGCAAAAAAAAGAAAGAAAAAAAAAAAAAAAAAAAAAAAAAAAAAGGAGAAAATGAAGACACTGGAATGGAAGAAAATTTTCAAAGATGAAAGTATACATACATGAATGAAAAAAGTATACATAATGGGAGGATAAATAAACTTAATAAGATTGTAACTAACTTGAGAAATGGCAGAAAGTTGTTATAATATCAGCTATGAAATACAGAGATAAAAGTTAGGTCTGATGACACAAGAAGAACTGCTTATTAAGTTTTGTAGTAGTAGTAAACCAAACTTGAAAACATGAAACTTCACCAGTCAACTAAATGTACTCAATCATGCGCACGGGAACCAAAAAAAAAAAGGTCTATCCATGTGTAGTGAAGCCACCAAGAAACACCCTTGAGTGCGTCCACACTTCTTTCTTATACTTTGCTTCAATATCTCTGTGAATTAGTAGCCAATTAGATCAGTAAAAGATAAACGGAACTATCGATGGTCCCTCAAAGTTAATATGCAAAGAACATATATAAACGCGTAGAAGATACATTACATTGCATCCAACACTGAATCCAGCGAAATCTCAACCTAATATTCTATTTGCTAAACTATAGAGCTCAAATACATTAAATAATTCAAACACTAAAACTGATGGAACTTAATAAAAGGAAGATCTCATAAGAAGACTCAAGAATTTTCGTAGTAAAAAACAACACAGTGCAGCTATAGAAAACCCATCAAAACTTCATTCTACCTCAAATACACAAACCGTCCTTTTAAGTTAGTAATCAAAGATTGGAAAGAATATGAATCAAATGTCAGACTTATTCGAATGCAACAAAATAATAACCGAAATGTCAAATGAAGGTTTGGACAGAAAGAGACACTAACTTTAGAGACAGCCGACAAGCCAAAGTGGCAGGATCATTGTTCCAAAACAGCAAAATTGCAGGTAAGAAACATAATCATACCAACCACCTCTTTAAGGTTCTCCCAGGCACTCAAAGTACATACAAGCTACTTAGTTACACCCATAGTTATCGAACCTGAACACGGCCTTGATCTGGCTAGGAATTGTCACCATAACAATTGATCCAACCATTGGATTAACTAGCCGGACCACAAGTTAATAGAATAAAACATTTTTATCAAAATTTAAACATTACTTAAGTATCAGATAAAAATGTTGAAGTAAATAAGCTGTAAATTACTAAACATATAAGAAGAATTAATGCATAAAAAAATCTGCATTATCAAAAAAAAAAAAAAAAACATTCAAAGTAAAAAATAAAGCTAATGTACACTAACCCATAAAGAAGAATAAAAAGAGAAAAGAACAACAACAAACTATCATTTCCCGCAAAGCTTGCGAAATAGAATTTCAGAAATAGAATATATACAAAAAGGTGAATTTATCTAAAGTAAGTCTCTTCAAACAAGTACATTTAAATTGCATCATCAACACTCTCGTCTCATACATTCTGAAATACTGCAGGGTTAATACACATACAGTCTCAGCAACTGTGAAGGTTTTGATAGATAGCATGAAATACTTAGTGACAGACTAACAATCACTAGTAGGAGCTACTAGATTGATTGGTCAGGCATCGAGGAGAAATTGATAACAAAAAGTGCTGTGTTTACGGCCTACTTGTATAACTATGTTGCCAATCAATTACATAATCAAATGCATTTCTCTGCATAATCTTTTAATTTATTCACTCAAATACAAGCTAACCCAAAAGTTGAGCCACTGCATCAACTAAAATCACACTTCTGTCTATTATAATATACATAGGAGATATTCAATGTAACAGTTATCCAGAGTGGCAGCAAGTCTAGTATCTACATTAGGAAATCTCAAGCCTAGTTATTTTGAAGAATGGTTCACTGACTTTACGTGATGTGCCGAGATGAATGCAGATTTGAGATTAAGAAGGAGAAGCCACATAAGGCTCTCAACTTCTAAAAAGAAACACAGTTGTCAAAACCATAACCTCTTGACACATGAAACAAATGCTGTAAATAACAAATCCATATATAAAAGAAAAGTTGCAAATCCATAATAAGTGAAAAGGCGGTGGTCAGCGAAATTATGAATGATTATAAAAGAGCAAACGAGGACAAAAAAAAGAAACAAAAGAACCAAGGAAAATCATGGAAATTTGATAAAAGAGAGTAAGGATCAATCCAAAGCATGAAAAAAAAAAAAAAAAAATAAATCAATATAACCATAATAATCAGATAATAAGATTCAAAATCGATTACCAAATGTATGAAGGCCCAAAAGACCTGCTGGGCCTGGCAGATGATGGCTGCCCTAGCTGAGACCCTTGATAGGGAAAGGAAGCAGCAGCTCCCTGAGACCCATAAGACCCAAGCAATGACGGCGCTCCCCCGCCAACCACCGCCCCCCCTGCTCCGCCAATTGCCTGGCCCTGCGCACCAGCAGCTAATCCGGCAGCCTGGTTCACCGCCGCAACTGCGGCAGGATTAAACCCCACCAATGCCGCTGGATTATAAACAGCTGCCGCAAGGAACGGGTTCTGCCCTAGTAAGGCCGCGTAGGCCGGGTTCTGACTGTACAGAGCGAGATTCTGTGCTGCTGCCGCCGCTGCAGCTACCGCAAGTGCGGTCTGCGAGGGAGGCCCAAGAACTGCGGGAGCCGCAGCTGGCGCTCCAGCAGGAGCAGGAGCAGGAGCAGCAGCAGCAGCAGAGGCGGCAGAAGCTGCTGCCTTTCCCTTCTGGGATGAATCGGTTGCCATTTGGCAATGCAACTGGCGGCCCTCGAACATCTTGTGGGGCTCCGCCAGCGCCTTCTTCGGCCCCTCCTGGGTTTTGTACACGAAGAGCGCGAAGCCCCTCGATTTCCCGGTGGCCATGTCGAACCCGAACGGCCCAGATTCGAGCTCCCCGAACTTTGCAAACATCGCCCGGAGCTTATCCGCCTGCGCGTCCGCGGGGACATTACTTACATAGATCTTCCGGCCAGCCGTATCGCCATGCGCCCCGCCCGATGCGGCGGCGGCGCCGGGAGGGCCGCCGAGGGACGCAAGCTGGCAGGAGGTGAGGCGGTTCTTTATCCTCTTCTGGGGCTCCTTTAGGGCTCGGACCGCGGCGGAGCGGGTGCGGAAGAGGACGAAGCCGTAGCCCTTGGAGCGCCCCGTGGCCTTGTCGAGGACGACGTTGCAGTCCTCGATGGGGCCGAAGGGCTCGAAGGCTTCTAGGAGGGTGTCGCGCGTGGCGTCCCAGCCGAGGCCGTGGATGAATACCTTGCGGTGGGCGACGTCGGTCTCCGCGGCGGCGCGGACGCGGTAGAGGAAGCCGGGGTCCTCGGCGACGGCGTCGACGAGGAAGCTGATAAGCTGGTCCTTGGTGTAGGGTTCCAGGAGCTCGTGGATGCGTCCGGGGATGGCGGCGCCGTCGCCGTCGCCGTCGTCGTCGTCGGAGAGGGAGGAGCTGGGGCCGCCGCCGAACAGGAAGGGGTCCTCGTCCTGGATGGGCTTCTGCTTCTGCTGCTTCCGCAGCTTCTGCTTCTGCTGCTTCTGCTTCAGCTTCTGCGGCTTCTGCGGCTTCTGCTGCTGCTTGGGCTTGAGGAACACTTCGTTGCTCTTCTTGCTCTTCCAATTTTGGGTTCGAGCCTTCCCCTTCCTCGATTTCCCCATGGATGCGGGGAACGGTAGAGGGAGCAGAGGAGAGCAGAGAGGGATTAGGTCTTGGGTTTCCGCCAGGTGGTAAGTAAAGGAGGAGACAAACGTGGCGGGTTATTGGGTTTATTATCGTACAAAAACACTTCGAACGTGATACTTCCTTCAATGGATTGGGCCGGTCTATTAGATTACAGACCGATTTGGGCCCAACTGAATTAAGCCAGATCCGAAGCGAATGGGGCCCGACCTAACTAGAGTTTTTTTTTTTTTTTTTTTTTTTTTTTTTTTTTTTTTTTTAAGGACTAAACCACTGCTCCTTTACCCTTATTCCATCGTTAATTTACCACAATGCCATCCCTCTTTATATGCCACCCAGCGACCACTCGCCAATGTTGCCATGCCCGACTCCGCGTGCCTTTCTCTGTCTCTTCTCCCCTTTCTCGACCGAAGGGAGCGAGGAAGGGAGAGAGAGAGAGAGAGAGAAACGGGGAGAGGGAGGAGGCGAAGGAGACGATCTCGAGTTCTAGGGTTTTGATCCATGGATGCCCTCTCCTCCTCTCCTCTTCCTCTTCCCTGAGACGACTCTCATCCTCTCTCCGCGATCCTACTCCCGAGTCCCATGGCGGATCCGGGAAGCTCGTCTCCTCTCATCGCTCCGGCGACGCTGGCGGCCCCCGGCGAGATCGACCTCGAAGCCGGGGACGAGGGCCAGTTCCAGTGCCGGATCTGCCTCGAAACAGATGGTGACTTACCTACTCCCTTTCCCCTCGTTTCTTTTCGATTCATCCCATCTAGGGTTTCGCCTCCTCGAAATTGTACTCGAATGCTGTGTTTTTTGTGTTCTCTTTGCGATTTGGATGGAAGGGGGGGGGTGAAATTGTTGCTTGTGGATGTGAATTTCAGGTAGGGATTTTATCGCCCCGTGCAAGTGCAAGGGTACTTCCAAGTATGTCCACCGCGAATGCCTCGATCATTGGCGAGCCGTTAGGGTAAGTGCTTATGGTTCTCTTACTTCGTTCCATGTCAAGTACGCTTATTGTTCCATTTATGATCAATTTCGAGCTCAATTATTTATTTAGATTGCTTGCATAGCCCACAACCCCGTTATATCCTGTAAAATAAGGAAATTTGTGCTACATTTTCATATTTGGTTATAAAGTTTGAAATTTTTGTTGGGAACATTCAAGTGATTTATCACAGGGTTGTGAAGTATGCATGTACAAGTAAAGATTGCAAGATGGAACTGATCTAGAGTTTCGAAATTAGATAATGATTTTAACATGGAATTGGCTTGTAGAGTGAAGGTACTAACAGGAACCAATGTGCGGAGTGACCTAAACAATTATAATTCAACTCAAGGTCATTAGTTTCATGAAAACAGAATGTTGTACATTTCCCACCACTCAAAACTGCATTAGCTTGTTATATGTTTGCTTCGTATCTTTAATTGGTGATTAACCTTTGGTTGTCTCAATGTACACTATTTATTTTTGTGGGATCTATTCATTGTTTGTTGTATGAGATTGCATTAAACTTGATTACACCATCATTCTGAATTGCCTTGTTATATATTCCAGGAGGGTTTTGCGTTTGCCCATTGCACAACCTGCAAGGCTCCTTACTACTTGAGGGTTCATGTCCATGCAGACAGGAAATGGAGAACTTTGAAGTTCCGATTCTTTGTTACTAGAGATATATTGTTTATCTTTATGTCGGTTCAACTTGTAAGTTTCTGAGTATGAACATGAACTTTAGTTCCTGAGAACTTTTGTTTTATTTTTTTTCTAGGCTTGTATTGCATATCTTCCACCTATCATGAGCATTTATGTCTAAATGTTCAGGTAATTTCATCCTTAGCATATCTGGTATACCTAATTGATAGCTTCCAACAATATTGGTTGCGGTTGGCCTGGGGTTTCGACAGTGAAGTTAGTTTCTACTACATATGTGGTAATTTCTAAGCTGGTTGACTGTTATGTTATGATAGTTCCTTATGCGCCTTGTTACAATTTATGGTCCCCTTTTTCTTTGAGTGGCAAGCTAGGCAATGTATTTAATACTTTCTGATGGTAATAAATAAGATAATCTGTAGAAATTTATATGAGAATTATGCTAAAATCATACCTTTCATGATCAATATGGATGGATAATCACAGTGCAAAGATTAGATTTTCTTTTGTTATATAGAATGTTTCATGTGACTGCATCCATTATTTTTCGAGAAATCCATTGCTGTTCATTCTAAGTGGACTCAAGGGATATTTCTTTTCTCTTTGTAAATTTTTGACTATTTGAATCAATTATCTTGGTGTTTCACCTGTCCTTTTTTTATCTTTCAGAACTTTGTCCTTCTTCAATAAGTTGTCATGTTGTGCCGATTTGATTTGCTGCTCTCTTCTATTTACTTGTTAACCTTGCAATTTCTAATTATGCCTTCTACATTGACTCTGATTTATTTTATACTTTATTATCCCGGCAACTGTAGGAGCGCTGTTGTTTTTTGCTTTGCTCGGGTTGTCAGGATGCTTCATAACTTGTTACGACCGACGAGTGCGCAATGATCTGGCTCAGCCGTGTCGAGAGTTATGTCTTTGTTGTTGTCACCCAGGGTATGGGCAAACTTCGTATTTGTTGAGTTTGGTTGTATGTTGATTATCAAGTCAGAATTTTTTTTCTTTTCTGTTATAAATTTTTCACATTTCCTCCTTAGCTTTTTTTTTTTTTGTCCTATTGTTTTTAGAATGTGTGCAGACTGCCATCTGCCTGGCACACTATGCATGTGGACCGACTGTGCCACATGCTGCGAAGGCTGTGCAAGTACAGCGGGCGAATGCGGTGGTTGCCTAGGAGGAGCTGGTGAAGCTGGGCTTCCATTGTTGCTCATCATGGGATTGATCGTGCTTGGGCTATTTACAATTATCGGCATCTTCTATAGCGTTCTTGTGGCTACTATGGTAGGCCAGCGGATCTGGCAGCGGCATTATCACATACTTGCTAAGCGGATGCTAACTAAAGTAAGTATTGGGCTTACCAAATTTCTGACTATATCATTGGCATCTGCTGTTTCAGTTCATTGCTTGTTCTTCAGATAAGATATCTAGCATACTAATTTTGCTTATTGTCTTTGACTCAACTCGTTCTTTATCCCATGCCAGTAGGGCTAATAATAGCTTGGGCGTTGTTTTCATTAGCTCCAGAACCAGACCCTTTCTGCATAGATTAAGATCTGGCCGGGCCTGGCCCTAATTGGCACCTAACAGATGCCATCTAGGCTGCCCCGGGCCATACTATCCTGAAAAACATATGGAGGGGGAGATTGGGGAAGAGGGCTTTTGGGAGTAGGCCGGTTTTCGTCCTTGCCCAATCTAAACATTAGTGTTTTCTTGAGCCAGTAGGTTCTAGATAAGCTCTACGGTGATTGCAGGCATGTTATCAATTGATTGGCAACATATAGATTATTTTTCGCTGGAATTGTATTTTTGTCCAGTACTCGCATTGCAGCATGTCACTTCTTCAGAAATGCTTGCTCATTTCAACTAATGGAAGTTTTATGTCTTCCAGGAGTATGTTGTGGAGGATGTCGATGCTGAGGGCGCAGATTGGTGCCCCCCGCCCCTTCCCCCCGAGCAAGTTCAGCAACTAAAGGCACTCGGACTCCTATAGCCTAAATCCTTCACTAGGTTGACACCCAAAAGTACAAATCGTACAGAGAAGAACGTATATGTTATAGAGAAGAATGTGTGTGTTATAAGCGGCATTGATGCCTATGAGGATTATACATCTAAATGCGGCACGCAAGCACCTGTGAGTCCCTATTTTTCCGCTGCCATATTCTGTTTCAGGATTTTCAGCTTCACATAACCTCTTTGTTATATCGTAAATGGAGTTATCATCGGTTGCATTTTATTAAGTAATGTTTATTAAGTGCCATTGTCACCACTTAGTTTCAAATTTTTTGGGTCTATTTTTAATGATGGTTGAAAATCTAGCTAGTTGTACAAATGCAGAGATTTAGCAATAGGAGTCGTGCTTTGTAATTGAATTTAGCAGCACATCATATCTCAAGAACATTATGGCAACTTTTTACATTAGAAAATTTACCAAAGATAAGGAGAAATTGTTAAAGAAGTATATTTATACAGGAGTAAAAAACACTTCACGAAACTAAGTTCTGTATACATTGGAGTCTTCATTATCTATTTTTTTAACTGTTATTTTAAAGTAAGATTAAACATTGCAACATCCATATTATCTTGTAGAATTTTTTTTTTTTTACGCGCAATAATAAATTATTACTCGGTGAATTATAGAGAGTACAGTCGAGTCTCGTGCAGATAACATGGCATGTCCTCCGGGCTCTGCCAACACAAACTAGTAAAGAAGGTGCAGCAAATTTACTCCCTTCTTTACACTCTGATTAATGTGACGCTCACTTGTAAGGAGCAACTGAGAGCAGAATTTTGTCGGAAATGATTTATGATTTGTATGTATCTTGCTCATTTATTCTAAACAGGACAAGGTCACTGTTTTTAAGTCGTTTTCTTGGGTCCCAGTACAATGCACTAACGATTACTTTTTGAAACATAGTACAGAGTTAATGACGACGACGACGACGACAACTAGCGAGATGAGGATAAAAAAACAGAGAGCATTAAGCAAGCCATGTGCGTGTCGACCCAAATCCATTTTGAGCCAACCCCGTGGACCTCACCCACCGAAACCTCCGACCCAATCACGCCGCATCTCTCTTTTAAGACATAAGGATAAGGATTTCATTTCCATTATTATACCCTTTTAAACTTTAAAAGGAATATTTTAACATATTATTAATAATATATTAACTTATAGTTGAATTATCCACACAACTACACATATAACATTATGAGGTATCTATACCCGTATCCTTTGCTATTAGCGGGTCCCCAAATATATTAGAACAATGCTCTCATTTCTTATTTGTCTTATTAGATTTTATTTTTTATTTTTTATTAAAATTTAATTTGAATTTTTGTGAATTTCAGGATGAAATAGTTGTAAGGTTTATATATATATATATAATAAATAGGTGTTTCCAATATACTATATCTATAAATAAAAACTAGGGAACTAGGTTAGAACAGGTCTAAAAGTACTATGGTGACCAAATTTACAACTTAATTGACACGTCGTGCTGAGAAAGACACTACAGATGTTTGTGAATGCATCAAATACACGAAATATGTTTTGGAAGTTATTTTATTGATGATGAATATCACTTTAGCGATTAGTTTGTTAGCTAATAATATTATTGTTAGTTTACTTTTCCCGAGTCAATTCAGAAGCAGATAAGACTCTATCCAACCGACCCAAAATTTTGCTTGTTATTTATTTTATTTTGGTCACGATAAAATGTTCATAAAGTTTACTTTAGCTTTAAAATTGTAATTGTAGATGATAACATGTAATTGTTGTAATGTTCTAATATTGTTTACCATATTTCTTTCTTCATCAATTATAGTAGGGGCATGGAGGTTTTGCATATATATATATATATATATATATATATATATATATATATATATATATATAAAATGATTACATTTATTTGAAGTCATTTGAAAATCATAATGAACATTTAAATCATTTGAAAACAAAGTCTATCTAAAAAGATAAGATTACTTTTATACCCTCCCACCTAATCTAATGAAATCCGTATTCCCCATTTCCCCCGTCCCAATCTTGTTTGGGTACAAAGGGGGATATCCCCCTTTGTACCCAAACCAAACACTGGCAAAGAAAACCATCAAAGCCCACAAGATACTACAAAGTTCCTTACAAGGAAGTGGAACCCCCTGAAATAATGATATATTACCATTAAACCCCTCCCCCACTATATAAGCTCCCACTCCATTAAATCCCATTGATCAAAAAAGTTGTACTACCCAGAAGCAATTACAGGTCTCTAATGGCGGATATAGCTCTCCTGGTGGCGGAGGAGTTCGAGAGGAGGAGGAATCGGATGGAGAAAGGAGAAGGCAAGGAGGAGGCGGTGGAGCTTAACTGCACGGCGACTTATTCTCTCCTCTCTAAAGCTGGGGAGGAGCTCTCTAAGGAAATGGAGGAGCTTGTGAGGACGGTGATGGAGCCCAAAAGCACTTTTGGGGTTGCTGCTTTTGATGGCTTCTTCTCCGCTTGATGCTTGGGGGGTGTGATTTCGCCCTTGTTTGGAATTGCCTTCGCAAAAAGTACCTCCTCTCATATATATATTTTATAAAATTTAAAAAAATTTATTCCTAATTCTAATGCGAAACCTCCTCCCAAACTCGGGCTTCTTAGTTGTTGTTGTTTTTGTGTTTTTGTGTTTTTTTTTTTTTTTTTTTTTTTTTTTTTTTGCAATTTCCTCTAATTGTTTTTTTTTTTTTTTTTTTTTTTTTCTCCCAATTTGTTAAGATGTTTTGTACATAATCTGTTTGATCAGTTGACGAGATAATGTTGCAGTTTTTCTGTTATTTAATCTGGTTTTCATGATAGTTTTTATTATTTATTATTTATTATTTATTATTTATTTTTGAGAGAGAGATTGCTAATTTGTTATTAGTAACTGCAATGTTAATATTTGTTAGCTTAAATTTTTTGCCCACCAGAAGATCTAATTCTTTGATCAAAAGCGATCCATTTTTTTATACAAAATTAGTGTGTAAGAAAAGTGATTTTTCTAAACTAATATATATATATATATATATATATATATATATATATATATATATATATATATATATATATATATTTCATAAAAAATTAGTGTTTTTAATTTTTTAAAATTATAAAAACACTTTGTTTTTCATGAAATTTTTTTGGAATAATAATTTTTTAACACTTTTTGCATAAACCAAACAAAGCAGCTCGGATGGGCCAGCCCACTCTGTTTTTTTTTTATGAATATCAGCCCATAGGCCGGCCCATAAACCTATCATTAAAAACGATCTCACATTTCCTTTGGGCTTTTTTTAATTAAAAAATGATCTAATTAAGGCCCATTTTATAATTTAAAAATCTTACCGAGTACTACATTTAAAATTCGGCGGGAATCTCTGCTTGCTATCGCTCTCATTTTAAGCTTCTCATAGAATTGCGTCATCGTCTCCAACACCCTTTATTTCTTTCCATTGCTGCACCGCCTCTCCCGATTCCGATCCGGTATTCACCCCGCAATCCCTCCGATCGGAATCGCGGTAGCTCGCGAATGTCGGGAGGTCAGTTTCGCAGCCCTCATCGATGTAACAGTAGTGCACGATGGCGCCGATTCCGGCACGCCTGCGGCGGCGGTCACCGTGGAATTCCAGATCTCCGTCAGTCCGGTGCGGTCCCTCAGAATTGCGCCACTTCTGATCGCCGGGGTTTGGAATGGAACCGCCTGCATTCGTCGCACTGACGCCGCCGCCACCTGATCTCACTCTCGACCCCAATTCACCCCTCCGGGGGAGGGTTGTGGGGCTGCTGATCCCCGGTGAGCTCCGCTTCTCTCTGTCTTTCTGCCTGTTTGTTCGTCTGTCTATCTTTCTCTAGAATTTTCTGGTTTTTGTATTGACAACTTGGCGGGAAAGAGTTTAAAAAAACTGCCCAAATCTCCAGTGGATGTGGGCCGAGTCGTTCCTTTAGGCCCAAGATTTGGACCATGGACCTTGCCCACTATTGTTCTATTGGGCTCTAAAATTTAATCTCAGTTATGGGCCCAACCCAAGTAGAACTTCACAAATAAGCAGAAACAAAACTAATTTTACCGTTGGTTAAAAATTTAGTTATTTTCGAGAATAAGAAAAATAGCGTTTACATAATTAGATTGGAATAATATGAATAAAAATAATAATATTTTATATAATTAATTAATTAATATAAAAATATAAATTAAATATTAATTTAACTTATTTAATTAATTATTACTAGATAATTCTAAATATTAATTGATAAAATAATTAATAATAGTGAGTACTGTTAATAAATAATTTAATAAATTAATTAGTAAATTATCTACTAGTTAGATAATTAGTTAATAAAATAATTAGATTAGTTAAAATATTAGATTAATTAAAGAATTAATATAATAATTAAAATTATATTTATTTTAATTAAACTTATTTTTAAGTAGGAACAAAATTTTAGGGAAAATGTTGGAATTACTATTTCAGTTTTATACCAGCTTATTTTAGAGAGACGAAAACTGTAGTTTTTATTCATACCCAAAAGTATTTAGGCCCTGTTTGGATTGGGGCTAGAACAAGGAATAAGAGAGATATCCCCTTATTTTACCAAACGCACCAGGAATTATTCGGTACAGTACTTTTAGTACAAACAGAATGAGCTGGAACAACAATTCTTATCCATTATTTTATAAATTTTTTTTTTATCAAACTACCCCTCCTCCCCTCCTTTTTCTCTTCCCAATACATTCTCATCATCACAAATCCCTTTCTCTCCTCTCTCTCTCTCTTCTTCCTAATACACTCTCATCATCACAAATCCCTCTCTCTCCTCTCTCTCTTTTCCTTCTTCCCAATACACTCTCATCATCACAAATTCCTCTATTTTCTCTCTCTCTTTTTAATTTAATTGGATGTTAAATTAAATATTATTTTTAAAATTTTAGAAATTTTGTTTTGATTTTGATTTTATCATAATTTTTGTAAGGCTTTAAATTTTGAAATTTTATATTCGAAATTTTAACTTTAATTTAAACAAATAAAATGTTAAATTAAATATTATTTTCATAAAATATAATTTGAATTTTGATTTTGATTTTGATCTTGATTTTGATTTTGATTTTAATTTTATCTTAATTTTTGTAAGGCTTTAATCCATTAATTAAAACGAAGAAAGTAAAAGTTATTATTTAAAAATTAAAAGATTCTATGTTTAAACTTTATAATTTAAAATTAATATTATAAAATTTTAAAATTTAAAATTTAAATGTTGAAATTTTATATTTAAAATTTTAAATTTAATTTGAGAAAATAAAATATTAAATTAAATATTATTTTTAAAAAATATAATTTAATTATAATTTTAATTTTATCTTAATTTTTTAAAAGCTTTAATCCATTAATTAAAACGAACTAATTAAATTTTAACAATTTTTATCACATATTAAATCTTGAGGATAAAAAAGTAATTTACCCAACTTAACTTCTTTATTCCTCTTATTCCTCATTATCATACCAAATACAAAATTTTTTATTTTTGGAACCATCCCAAACGCTTTTTTACCCTAGTTCCGTACTTTATACTTATCCCAGAATTAGCTAGTTCTATTTTAACCCTATTCCAGGATTAGCTAGTTCTACCTTAACCCATTACCAAACAGGCCCTTAAAAAATAAGAAGACGGGAACAAAGTCTTCTTCTAGACCTTGTTCCCAACCAAACAGTGCCTTACTATGTCATGCGTCCGATTTATCGTATATATATATATATATATTATTTCTTCTATTTGCAAAATTCAATAATTAATTAAACTTATATTTAATCCCACTCGACTGTGTTAACCCGAGTTGAACCTGAGCTTAGCCACTCTCAACCTAATTTGTGATTGGATTAGTTCCCAAGTTGCCTACTATTACCTCTTTTACGAGTTCCCAATCTAAGCAAAGACCAATTTAATAAACACATTCATTTCTCAAAAATGGATCAAAGTTCGAATCTGATCGAATTTGCATTTTAGCTTGGATCGGAGTTCGGAATGATCGTATCGGCGGAATCCGTATCAGGTTGGAGTAAATGATTCGAGTTGACTAACTAGTGTGGTATATATTGATCATAGAAACGGGAGGGATATGCTACAATTAAGATCCTTGAACAATTGAACCACAATGAAAAAAAATGCTAATTTTCTTTGGTGATCTTCGTTACCAAAATTAAGCATGCATCACGATTATATCTTCTAGCCTTAAATGGACCACACCTTAATTTCAAGGGAGCAAATTCTTTGTAACTTCAGTTGTTGAAATTTTCAACCCTCCTAATAAAAATAAGATGGCAGCTTCTGCTTTGTTACGTCAGATGTCATATTTTTGTTGATGTGAACTGTCAAATTTTTGCCACATATTTAAAACTTATGGAGCCTCCTATTCAAACCTCTTCAAATTGACATGCTTTCTCTTTCCCTGGTGCAAAGCCTGCTGGACCAATCAAATGGGATCACGTGGAAGTTCACATTATTCAGACACTGCATTCCAACTCCACCCTCATGCATGGTATTGCCCTGTAGAAAAAACTTTTAAATGAGTCCAATGTTGAATATAAGGAAAGCTAAAACACACCTGCATGTGTGGCTTCTTGGGTGTTTCTTAGCTTGTAGAGATGCAGCATCTAATACTATTTTCCAAAGTTAGTCATTTTGAGTAGTGATAGCTAAAGCATCATCTAAATGCATGGAACTCAGCAGACATGTGGCACGTGCAATTGATGGAGCTTGTACGTAGTTGCTTGCTTTGATAACCATCTTTGACTATCCAAAGTTCTTTCAATAGGTGCAGCGCAGCAAGCACTATTTATTACGGACACTTCTATAAGTCTCACGTGTTTCTGTTGAATACTTGTGTGTCCGTGTCAGACTCGTGTCCGATGTGAACACTTCTTAAACGCGCGTTCCATAGCATATATATATATATATATATATATATATATATATATATATATATATATATATATATATATATATATATATATATATTTTATTTTATTTTATTTATGCAATATTTGGGACATCCTCCAAAAGAGGAATTGGACCGGGCCCACCCACTGCCCCATCTGCCTTGGACCTGCTGAAACCGCCGACCATCTTCTCCTCTCCTGCACCTGCGCCCTCTCCTTGCTTGAAACCCTGCTCCCCAACAAGAGGGAGATTCGGAGCCTGGCGATCGCCAGCGGGCTGTGGGGGGCTTACTCTCTCAAGAGAGGGGCTTGGGGCAAGAAGGCTCTAACCACTATCGCGGCCACCTGGTGGGAGATCTGGCTTGAAAGAAATCGAAGAGTCTTCGACAATAAGTCCCGTAGCTCTAGTGATTTACTCGCTGCGATCCGGCTTTGCCGTTCGCAGTGGACCGCGTTCTGCCCCTAGGTCTGTATTTGCGTCTCCCCTTTCTCCCTCTCTTTCTCCCTTCTTCCCCCTTCTTTTCCTTTTCGGTCTGAGGCCTGGTTGCGTCTGGTTTGTAGCTTAATTCATTTCCCCTATGAATGAAGCGGCAGCATGCTGCCTTTTCTCAAAAAAAAAAAAAAATATTTTAGCTTTTTGATAAGTACATACAAATTTTTTTGGATAATATAAATAAATTATGTATGATGAAATTTTTTTTAAAAAAAAAAATATATGAACTATTAGTGAAAAATTAATTTTATAAAATTTCATTCGTATAAGAAATATAATAATATTTTATGAAAATTTATATTTTATATATAATAAATATATATTATTATATTAATAATATTATATTTGTGTTCATGTCGTATTCGTGTTCTAATTTTTTAAAAGTTATCGAGTCGTCGTGTCTGAATCGTGTTCCCTGTCCCGTATCAGTATCCATGACGTTTAGAAAAAGCATCCTAACATATGTATAGCTTGGATTGTACTTCTTGCTGTACACATGCATAATTTCATCAGAAAAAAGAAATACCATATGCGACAAAGTCTTCGAAACGATTTTTCAATTGGTTAGTTTAGTTTTTAAAGTATCTAAAAGTATAGAACTTTTCTAGTGTCAGAAAAATAAGAAAAATAATATTTTTCATTAAGAGTTCCATTAATCATTTGAATACCGTGTTACCCGACAAATTGATCACATAGAGAACGGACCAGAAATAGTCTTAACAATTAAACTATAAAGAAAATATAAAGTAAATTTATTCACCAAAGGACTGAAGGAGCTACATCAATGAAGATAACCTTTCACCATATAAATGTTACTGTCTAAACACAAAGAAAGTGGAAAAGACTACAGAGAGACAATGTTTGCCTTTCTAGTTGACCATTTCTTTTCTTTAAAGGAAAAATATTTTCATGTACCATAACTCACTTCACTATCCGATTTTTAAAAGATGTAGTTTGTGGTCTAAATTGGAATGAGGAGGGACTCTTTAGTTCTTTTCAGTAAGATTTAAAAACATAGCTTCTAGAAAAGTGCCAATGAACTTGCTTAATTTCCTATCCATTAAGATCAAACTAATCTGAGTAAAGAACAAGGTCCAATATTTGAATCTTAAGCTCCTAGTTGTTGCCCTGTCACATTCGGCATGTATATAATATGCGACGGCTATTGTATAATAGATATGCAGACTTAAGTCAGTAGGAATGGTGTAGTTTAGAGAAAGAAAAGTCAGGGCAGAGATTCAGTACTGAAGATAAAATTTTAAAAACAAGAATAGGCCACATGCTTCAATTGCAAAAGCTGATCAAAGCATAGACTTAGTTTGAGTATCAGAAGAGACTGCAAACTGATGTGGCCATCAGCAACTAAAAGTGTTTGAGTAATGCTAGATTTGGACTTCAGACTTCACACGCGCTTCTCACCAAGTCTTGTGAAGAAACAATAAGAAATCCGCGTCAACTCGGTTGGTGCCATGTGACCTGAATAGATAGATACTCTCTTGGTTAGTTAAATATTGAGTACTGAATACCCAATAGGTGATTAGATGCTTGTTTGAAAGTTTCCTCTCCTTGCAAAGGATGAGCAAAGTAAGAGAAATACACTTACAAGGAACCTTTTGAAGGTCATCTTCTAAACTAACAAGGTTTTAAGTCAACTAATAAACTACAAAGAATTTACATTAAAAAAAGAAGTTGTCGTTGATTTTGTACTAACGAAGAATACTTGTTGAAGAAGAGCAGATTAAAATAACGAGTCTAGAGTCTTGTTTACTTTGTATATCTCATTTAGTTCTACTTCTTCTTTAGCTACAAGGAAATCTCTATTGTTCACCTAATTCCTTGCTCGATCCCCTCCTGTTCCTAAATATTGCTGGAGGTGTTGTTTAGTAATTGCTGACTTGTTAAAATTCTTTTGAAAGTTTCTTAGTGAAGAAAAAGAAAAAGGAAGAAAAGAAACAAACAATAGCAAGAAGCTTCGCAATGCGTCCAATATATTCATTTACTCAATTCTACAACTATGACTTTACATCATAGAGAAAACATCAAGCATGTTGTGGCAGTTTCTATTTAAAACTCTAATGCGAACCAATCAAGAGAATTTCATTTTGGTCATGCATTAAACTTTTACGACTCTCTTTTGGCATTCCTCAAACAATTCTCAAACTCTAATATATTTCACCACAAAAAACAAAAAAAAATACTTCAAATTCTGATTGCAGCGATGGTGACTGCAGAAAAAGTGTGGACTACTCGGGGGCTCGAGAAAGCAATATGCTCCGATATGCTCTTTAAAACTGTTTAAAAATGACATACTAAATCAAACTGTTATAATTTGGTTTAGATTTGTATTTATCTAAATTGAAGTTAAATCCTAATCTAATTAGGATAATATGAAATTTAGATTGTTGGGTAAAACTAGAATTTAATTAGGAGTTTAATTAGACTATAAATCCTAATTAGATTCTAGTTTGGGGGCATATATTATATAAAGCATACCCGGCAATTTTAATGAAGCCGCAACTTTTTATTAGCCGAAGCGCTAATTAATTTAGGCCAACCAAGAAAGATACGTGTTGTTGGTGTTGGTACATACGGTCATATTAATGAAGCCGGAATTTTAATTAGAGGCCATGCTTTAATTAATTTGCAACCCGAGAGGAGAGAGGCCGTATTGGAGGAGCCAAATGTTGCTAATGAAGCCGGCAATTAATTAAGAAATTGAAGCTCTAAGGTGAGGGCGTTCATACGATTGGATTCTTAGAAATTCGTTAGGGTGGACGCAAATTTTGATATTTCGGATTTATTTGGAGTTTCGGTTTTCTTGAGAGATATAATCTTTGTATTCTACTTTTGACTTTAATAAAAGTCTTTGCTCCGTCTTCTCCCGTGGATGTAGGCCGGTGGTCGAACCACGTAAAATTTGGTGTGCACTTTTCTTTTCTTTTCTTATATTATTTTTCCTTGGATCTATTTTTCGCCGTTTCGATTTAACACAAACTAAAGAAAAAGTACTTAATATTTTGGAAAATTGTTTGGTGAGCCTTCGAAATCTAGATTGGGTCTGCGGCCATACATTGGCAAATCAGCATATCCAAATCCATGCTATGCTTTGCATATTAGGATCCCCTAGTTGACATGTTAAATGTGTTGCTGGTGTTAATATCATGAATTTGTATGTAACTTTTTTTTGAATCTTAAATTTTCTTAAGCCATCAATTTTTCATTTTTCCTATGCACAAATCTTGGTATTCCTAAATTTACTTTTGACTCTTAAATGTTCTTAAGCCATCACTTTTTCTTTTTTCTTATGCACAAACCTTAGTGTACCTAAATTAAAATTTTTGACTCTTAAATGTTTTTAGACCCACTTTTCCATTTTTCTTATGCACAAATTTTAGTATTCCTAGAATAAACTTTCAACTTTTATGGATCGACCCTTAAATCGGACTATAGAAGTATGATGAGGGCATTCTCACAACTAAGTAGACCATGCCATGAAAAGAATGGTTGGATTATGTTTGGAAATTAGGTGTGAGAAGTCACCATTGACAATATGACATTTCAAAATGCACAAGAGGATAAAAAAGAGGTGTGGACATAAAAAACTAAGACCATCATACCATGTATAAGTTTTCAAAGTGTCCCACACTCAAGGTTAGTCCAATTTCTACCAACTCTTTTAAATCCAATAACAGTGTAAGTTACCATAACCAACATTGTGTTCTTAACGCCTTTCAATGTGCCCACCTTACATCTATAAATACACACCCAAGATCTCTCTAAATAGCTACCTCCTCCTCAGTTTTATATTGCTTATTGTATTGATCAATCAGCTTTGAGCCATGCAGACAAGGATGATTTCATCAAAGTAAATTTCCATATATATATATATATATATATATATATATATATATATATATATATGTATCTCCAAGCTGATTCATCAAATCATGCCAAACATGTCTAATTCCTATGTTTTTGTCTATCTTATTTTGTTATATAGTGTACTCAATTTGAAAGGACTCGCTCCATGGGCGACTAGGGCTCGAATGGCGATCGGTAATGCTAGCTACTGGACCTTTTCTTCATTCAGTTCAAAATTATCACCTCATCTTATAGTTTGGTTTCTTCTTTTTCAAGTCTTCGTTAACATATTGCATTTCAGTTTGCCAAACGAAGGTGACTCGCAATGCAAACATGGAAAAACTTCGCAATGGCTACCTGTTTCCTGAGGTAATTAATCAATCTTCTTCCTCTTGTTTCCTCTAAATATTTTAACTGTTTAGTCTCCAATTTCTGCCAAAATTAACTTCGGTGCATGAAGAGCCTCTAATTCTATTTCTAGTTGGCATTTTTTTCCGACAGAATTACAGCAGCGTTGGATGTTATGTTATCTTAAGTACTTTGATGGGTCTTTGATTTTCTTTTTCCTAATGGAATTGAAATCAGATTGAGAAGAAGAAAAAGGCACACATGGAAAAGTATCCAGATGCCAAGGTGATAAGCTTAGGAGTTGGTGATACAACTGAACCTATACCAACCTTAGTAACATCAGCTATGGCTGAGGTACTCTTTAGTTCTTTGCAAACAACAACTTCCTACCTTTCTTCCTTCAAATATACATAGCTAGATGATTTTCCGATTGATGTAATGTATAGTTTTACACACTTCACTATTTTTTACACCATCAGAATTGGAATATGTGTGCGGGTAGCATCCTTTTAATCATTTAGACTAAGAATAAATATTCATTAGATGCTACAATTTTAAGGTTACTGCCTATTCTACACAGTGCTACATGAAAGAAAACAGCAATGGCATACATCACTAAGACAAGCCCTTGTATTTTGTGCATATTGTGTACAAAGAGGAGAAGAAATACGTCTCTTGTGCTTCCGAAGCACGGAGGTCTCCGTGTTTGCTGGCAAGTTGTTTTCGATGATGGGACATCCGATTCGACGATCAGCTCCGTTACATATGATCAACGCTATTAGAATTATATAGAAACTAAATTTCATAATTTTTCGATATCATTTACCAAGCAATCAAAGAGTCTCAAAAATAACTATTTTAACGGCCTATGTGGTACGTTTGTAAGTTCAACAGTGTAGAACAATCCAAATTAGGCAAAATTTTAATAGAAAATTTTACTTAATATCAAGAGTAAAATCAATACTTTCTATTTGAAATTTGAGTTTTTTATCACTATTTTTTATAAAATTTTTATTTTCAGTCGTTCATTTTGAGGCTATTCGTTTACTAGGTAAACAAAGTAAAAGATTTATGAAATTTGGTTTATAGAAAGTTCCAACATAGTATATCATGTCTAACGGATGTCTTATCATCGAAAACAATTTACAACTACAGAACTCTTCGTACTTTTGAAAGTATAGGAGCCTAGCTCAGAAATACGAGCATCATCGAAAAATTAGATTATATTCTTTTAAATGGCAACTATTTCATTTCAAAAGAGAAGTTGAGTTCTATGCTTGCTATGTTTCTGGACTCATCAATGAAGGCCTAGCCCATTTTCACCAATAGAAGATTCTACAAAAAATAACAAAATTAGCCATAGAAAATTGGAATGTGAGTCCCTTGAATATAAAATCAATGGAGAGCATTATCCCTGACATCTCTTATGTAGGATTTTCTTCAGATAAACCATGTAACCAACATGCATCAATAAAATAACTGGATGATTAAGAATATTTAACTTCAAAGATTGATGGTGATTTGAAATTTATTTTGTCGTTACAGTGGAACTTTAGATTAAAAAAGGACAAGGATTCTACATAGTCTGATGAATTAGTCAAATTTTCAATAGACTCCATGCATGGATCTTGATTAGTAATACTACTATGAGTGGTAATTAAGTGGTAATCCAACTCTATGTTAATAATAATTATGTCTCAATTTGTCATTAAGAAAGAAAAGTCAAAATGCTCTTTTGGGAGAAGCTAAAAATCTGATCTTGATCTGTTTCCTCATGTAAGAAGAAAAGAAGTTTGTTTCTTTCCTTCTTTTTAACATTTCCTTATACTACTCGGCATGATTAGTTGGAAAAAGAAATATTATATATTTGTTTATCTAACCAGTTTGAAAAGGACCTTTCTTATATACATTGCTCATGTATTTCCATCATGTGTTTGACTATTTGATGATTACCCATCAGCGGGGCCACTAAAAATGAGATAAGTGCTTCTTGACTCATTCTATAACTCCATCAGGCAATTTTTTTTTTTTTTCTTTTCACCGCTTCATTTATTAGAAAGGTGAATTAGATAATAATCGAAAAAAAAGAAAACGTTAGGAAGACAGCAAATCCCACCATTTGTCTCAAGTTGTACTTTTTTATCTGAAATTTTTTCAATTCTGCTCTAGCCACAAAACCCACCAGGAAATAGCTCCTTCCTTGATTCGACTTGCTTTTCAAAGCTTTCCCACTAAATAGCAGTGTTGTGGAGACTTCTTAGGTAAAAAGCTAGCCAAGATCATTTTGGTGGTTTTGTAATGCACAAAAAGATGATCAACTGTCTCTAGTTCTCCAGTTCCCCGAACAGAGGACACAACTCTCTTCCAACAGACAATTTCTTGAAAGTAAATTAGGGTTTAGGGTTTACATCTTGACTCGCTCTATAACTTCAACAGACAAATTCAGTTTTCAGAACAAATTTCGGTTCTAAAATTAATTAGAGAAAAAAGAAGAGAAATGATATATCTATAACTTTTGATTAGCACATCAAGCCCTCTTATTTGATATGCATATAAGATGGTTATGGAGAAAACATTATTCAAAAAAGAAAAGAAGCTCAGTCTCCATTAACTAGTGGGTAGAATCAAAAGGGGGTGATCCAAGTATTTATTGATGACCACTCATATATTTTATTTTCTCTATAATTGTTGTGAGAAGTTTTGAATATGCTCAAGTAGATATGTACACACTACAGAGAGGATTTACAGAAACAAAAAAGAAAAATTACATTGAGCTAATAAAGTTCTTAGTTTAGAATCATAAAATATTCATAGAAAAGGAATATAACAGTTCGGGCTACTAATGGATCGGTATTGGGCCCAGGCCTGGTAGAAACGAGCACATGGCCCAGACGACATAGAAGGCCCGGCCCGGTTGACACCCCTAAGATCACACAGAATAGCTTATGACAATGAAAAAACACCTAAAGGAAGTGATTATTGATTGTATTTTACCACTCTTTTTTGTTGTAGTATTCACTTGCATTATCCACTCCTGAGGGGTACAAAGGTTATGGTGATGAGCAAGGAAACAAGGTAAGGATGCATATATTTATGATATATGCAACCAAAACAATGATTATATGTAGCAAGACACTAAGAGAATACAGGAAAATTCTGTTTAATGCAGTCTCTAAGAAAGGCCATTGCTGATACAATATATGGAAACATGGGAATAAGCGACAGCGAAGTGTTCATTTCAGATGGAGCACAATGTGACATTGCCCGTGTTCAGGTATATATATATATATATACAAACGACAGAAAAGGCATTTCCTATAAATTTTCTTCCGCGCTATAATTATGTAGAGTACTAAGACCTCATCCATTTCATGCAGTTGATGCTTGGGTCGAAAATGACGGTCGCAGTGCAAGACCCAACATTTCCGGTGATGTTTCTACTTCAAGCATTCTTTCTACAAACAGATTAAAAACTTGGCTTTCTGTCAGATTCCTCACACATATTCCATCACTTAGTAATTAGAGTAATAGATGATATGGTTATACTAAAAGAGGTCGAACAACAGATGTTGGTATACAATGAAAGCATGCAATGAATGGCAAACAGGTAGATCAATGGAAAATATAGCCATATTTCGAGAAAAGTAATAAAGAAATCATCAATATTAGTGGTATTCACCATTTCTTTTGGTACATTACACTTAAAAAACAAACTACACAAGATAAAGATGTTAACTTTACATGAAAATCGACTACAGGATAACTTTGTTGTGGGCAATCTGTTCACATGATTGAAGGATACAATATTAATGCATGTAATAGTTCATGTGCATAACGTTTAAAAAATATTCACCTGAAGCACATTAAGATCAACAGGCATACACTGATTCAAGCATCATAATCGGTCAAACCGGGGAATTCCTCGAGGAATCTGGCAAATATAAGGGAGTCGAGTACATGAGATGTGCACCAGAAAATCTGTTTTTTCCTGATTTCTCGATGACTCCGAGGACCGACATCATCTTCTTCTGCTCACCGAACAATCCAACCGGTCAAGCCGCATCAAGAGAGCAGCTGCAGCAATTGGTGGACGTTGCGAAGAGGAACGGATCGATCATCTTGTATGATTCCGCATATGCCTCCTACATATCAGATGACAGCCCGAGATCCATCTATGAGATCCCTGGATCTAAAGAGGTGATTAGTGTTTGTATAGTAGGTGCCAAGCCAAAGTATAGTAAAAAAAGAGAAAAAGGCTCCAGTTTAGAGTAAGGAGTATGCAATCATAAATTTATCATGATCATCGTGATAAGAAACAGACTAAGAATATTGTAATTTTACAAATTATTGTCTTCTTCAGGTGGCAATTGAGGTATCAACTTTTTCAAAACTTGCGGGATTTGCTGGAGTTCGTCTTGGCTGGACAGTGGTCCCCAATGAGCTCCTGTACTCGAATGGATTCCCTGTCTTGCAGGACTTTGATCGCATCATCTGCACCTGCTTCAATGGGGCATCTAGTATAGCACAAGCTGGTGGGCTAGCTTGCTTGTCAGACGAAGGTCTCAAGGTTTGTATTTTTCAATGAATTTTCATATAAATAGATTTAAATCCTGTGATGTACAAATTGGTCCGACTGAGCTAGTATTTGTAGGCTATTCGCGGGGTGATTGATGTCTACAAGGAAAATGCAAGGATATTGGTGGATACATTTACTTCATGCGGTCAGGAAGTTTATGGTGGAGTGAATTCCCCTTATCTATGGGTGCATTTTCCTGGACAAAAATCATGGGATATATTTAGTGAAATTCTTGAGAAGACGCATATTATTACGGTCCCAGGTTGCGGATTTGGTCCAGGTGGTGAAGGTTTTATAAGAGTTAGCTCATTTAACTACAAGGATTGTATTTTAGAAGCCTGTAGTCGATTGAGGAGCTTTCTGGGATGACTGGTTACGCTTTGTCACTGTTATTTGTCGATACTGGGCCCTTATGTAAAATCTGCTTCATTTGCAAATAAATGTAATGGAAAATTGTCAAAATTCAAATAATAATGATGACTTATTTTAAAGTATCAACTCTTTCTCTTCTATCAGAAGTAACCTTGAAAGTCAAAACCATTGAAGAGCTTTTAGCTTTGAATAAGCTTTCAATAGATGCATAATCTGGACTACTAAACTTGCCAATCTTGATTCTTTTTTACTACTCTAAATATAAACTAAACTAACCACCTTGTTTAGCTTTTGGTGCGACCAATGCAATTTCTTTTGCTTGATTCTCAGGCTTTTATTTGAGTCAGATATTATGCTCCATTACAATCAAGTCCAGGACAAAATCAGCTCAGCTTCAAGGTCAGACATGCCAAACTCACCCATTTAGAGCCCTAATCTTGAGATTCAGTTCATCAAATTTGAACAAAGAGTCTGTTACACTAGACCACCCTTTACAGTTCCACGATCCTTATGTATCTCTTCTCGCTAGGTTATACCATGAGGGGAAAAAGGTAAATTGCAATTTTTTTCCTTGAGGTTCAACTCTGATTTTAATTACAATCCCAAAGTCTCAATTTAGTAATGTAATACTATTGCTTATAATACTATTGCTTGTTTCCTTGAAGTTTATCCCGTTTAATAATTATGTTCCCAGGCCTATCGATTTTGTTTCCAGATGAACACTTGGTCGTGGTTACAAATTTGATAGCAAGACAAGAAAACAAGCAATAGGA
The DNA here is from genome assembly GCA_029168755.2 of Tillandsia fasciculata. Taxonomy (NCBI): domain Eukaryota; kingdom Viridiplantae; phylum Streptophyta; class Magnoliopsida; order Poales; family Bromeliaceae; genus Tillandsia; species Tillandsia fasciculata. The sequence continues at coordinate 22,127,905 of CM054944.1, read as the reverse complement.
TGAAAGCAAGAGATGGACCAACAATATGTGATCTGTGAAAAAGAAAAAATCTAAGAATTGAGAACTCACGAGGCCCAGCAAATTGTCCCATAATTGGCTTCTGAAGAATGCATTGAACAAAATCAAGGAACGAATCTGGAGGAGAAAAGCCAATAAAGAGGTAAATTTTGAAACCAAATTACGAGCTGTACGTTTGATGTCAGGTTGCTGCCTCTCAACATTCACCTGCGAAGCAATTCGGATGGAATAGAGCAGAGAAATTCAGTCCTTCGACAACTGTGAGGTCAGCAGCTGCTATATCCTTCCATGAGTGAATAGTACTTCCTGGCAGTTCAAAAGAGGAAAAAAGAAAAAATCTAGGTTTAAAATAGAAATGAGGAAGAGTAAATTCATCGTACATCACGCATAAAGAAAAGAAATTAGAAAAAAAGACAGAACCGAGTATCAGGCCAACTTAATCTTAAGTTATATCAGATCCTTCGAGTAATATGTTAGAACAACAAGAGTCAAAAATAGATCGAAAGATAGATTTGCAGCTAACGCCTGCGTCATTTAACAGGATATGAAAGAGAAAATTCTGAGAGGTTGATTCAGATTGCAAGAGCAGAACAGTAAGAGTTGCAAAGAGAAAACTAAGAATCATTGAAATATGCAAAGCAGAATATATTTTAAAGGTAATATAAAGGAAAAAAAATGGATTATTCATGCATTGATTAGCAAGCAACATTCTCAATAATAATATCATGGAAGAGAAAACTGAGAATCATTCATTCAGTGTTAAGTTGCATCACCTATCAATACTGGTAAGCTGCAATCTCGATATATAGAGCTCTTTAAGGTTAAAGCAGTCTTCTAAAAAATCCTTCATCGTGAATAAAAGTCACATGCACAGCATGCAAGTCAGATAAGAGATTAGAACTAGAATCATCCAACAGTAATTGCAACTAAAGAAAAAAAAAAAAAAGAAGAGAAAAGCAGAGTTACTGACATTATAGGGAAAAAGAGAGCTCTTTTCAAGATTGACTTCCTCAGAACTTTAATTTCATGTTTATGAAGGACGGAGAGACAGAAATAAATTGGGTTAATACCCCATCAGAAATCAAGATATCCCTTCCTTTTGAAATTTATGATATTGTGTTTTGACATTACAGAACAAGTAACTTGATATACAATAATACATATTGCATAAGCTCCAATGCATGATCAGCGGAATTACTATTGCAAAGCATTTACTATCTGTTACATGCAACGCCTATTTAAACAAGACATATATATCAATTTACAAACATTTTCCTGCAGATAAAACACTTTTTGTGTCAGCTTCATGGCTGAAAAAGGTAGAACACTCCTTACTCTTAATCCGTTCCTTTAACTACTGATAAATTGACAAAGACAGCAACATATGAGGTTCTATTCTTCCGAGTTACAACAGTTACATGTTTAGGACCTGGCAACTGATAAGTTCTGCTGCATTAAAACTTTTTGCAGCAATGACCCTCCAAATATCTATTTCACTCTCCATAGACACATCAGGATTTTGGGATGTTGAATCTGTCGAAGAAGATGACGATGCTGAATCTGAATCTATATGTTTTGGCAAGTCAGCTTGCAGGATAGCAATCTCATTGTTGACGTCTTTAGTAATCACATTGAGCTTCCCATGAAAACCCGCAAGTAAGTACGGAGACTCAGCTTCAGTGAAATCCTGAACCGGGACTTTTCTGAAAATGACTTTCCAACAATCCTCTTGATGATCGTATATCTTTATTTTTCCACTGTCCAAAGAACTAGGCGGGTCCAAGGCATACAATTCACCGTTCACTACCACGCTAAGCTTCGTCCCTGCCTGCCTTGCCGGCCAGCCCTCGCCCATGCCAGCAGGCATGTCCACCCAAGAATTTGTCTCAGGATCGAAGATTTCACCGCCAACGTCAACAAAGAAGGGCCAAGAGTACAAACTCTGCGGCACACATAGCCTACCTCTATAAGAAGTCATTCCAGTAGCGATCGGTTTTAATAATTCAGCCAGAAAAGCAGTTGGTAAGACTTGGGCTTTCGAAAATGGCATCCTTGGAACCGGGTCCCACAGGCCCGTGTCAGGGTCATATACTTCGGCCGACTGAAGAGGGGCCAAGCCATTCCTACCTCTACTCACTCCACCAACAACATAAAGTTTGTTATTCAATACACTAGTCTTGCAAAAGGCCCTCCCGGTAGTCATCGAGCTCACTTCCAGCCACGAATTCACACAAGGATCATATCTCAGCACGCTTTTCATAGTGGAAACTCGAGAAAACCCCCCTAACACATAAAGGCAGCCATTAACAGCTCCGATTGCACAGCCACAGTACGGCATTCGATCCAAAGAATCCTTCCGACTGAGCCAGCTTCTGATGACATCAGCAATCTTGATTCCCGAGCCCATAAGATCCAATACCCGCAGGCCCCTCTTTGATTCCTCTTCATGCATTAAGTTGGGCATTGGCGGCAACCTTTGCCATCTAACATTAATAGGGTCCAAAGCATGCCAGCACAGCTTGCCCTCGTCCTCCTTGCTCAGTATATACAGCCATTCTTCAGTTGTTCCGAGTTCTTTCCTCAATTGGTACAGATCAGGGCTAGTAATAGCCGCCTTCCAACTCTGAGAGACCATCTTTACACTCAAATAGCAAATTCTGGGCAATCTTGCGAGGATCTGCAATGAGATCTCATCGGGGAGACTAGAGATCAATCTTGGGTTCTCGTGGTAATGGATGGACGACGACATCCTCAGCCTCTTGCAGGATTCGATTTGAGGACTTTTAGACTGATTTGGCGACTGGTCATTATTCGTCGGCGCGCTAAAAAATGATCCCATTGAAATCTTTTTCTCGCGATCCCTAGCTACGAGATTATGTGTAGAAATTCAAGCTTTAATGTACAGCTTTGACCATTTCATTCCCAGAAAACATGCCACAAATGAACAAGAGAACAGTGTTAGAGAAAGCAGTGAACATCAACATGCATGTGAGAACAACTAATGTTTTAAACCTATAAGAAAAGCATCAAAACGGGAGAATGATGAGTTTACAAAATTAGTCAAAGTTTAATGCTTTCACTCACATGCTTTCATTCACTCCCCCACCTCCCTCACCCCCCCGCCCTAAAAAAAAAGGGAAAAAAAAAAAAAAAGAAACAAAGGCACACCTTAATTAATATTCTACATAAGAACTAGATTGAATCAAAACCCTAACTTGTGTGTGTGTGTGTGTGTGTGTGTGTGTGTGAAGTATAGGGGAGGACACAAAATTGCATCAATGATACAAAAATCCTAACTTTATATCATGGACACATCCAAATCCCCACCACCACGAATCCAACCAACCCTAACACCCTCCGGAGCTCAAAAATCCCAAATTTTGGAACGAAATTCGCAACCAAAAAACTGAATTCGACCGCATTAACGGCAAATCCATCAACTCTCCACAGGAATCGCGGGATGCGAGGCGAGAACGGGGGGTTTACCTCGAAAAAATGGAGGGGTCGATCTCACATCTATTTTGCCCCAAATGAATGCGAGAGAGAAAGAGAGACAGAGAGAGGTGTGTACATGGTACGTGGATGTGTGCGTTTGGTTACTCCTCTTCTTAATTTCTTATTATTAGTAGTAGTGGCAGTTGGCGTACGTTTCCCGGCTTTCATTATTCTCTCCCTTTCACCGTGTCATTATCTCCCCTTTTTTATTTTCTTTTTTTCTTTTTTTTTACACTTTATCATTTGGTAAAATAATTATTTGTTTATTATTATTGACTTTTATTAATTTGTTCTACACTTCTACATCAACTGGAGTAGCAAGTGGCGTGGAGAGATTTTTAAACGTTTTGTTTTTTCACTTTAAGAAAATTGATAATTTAGAAGATTCTAATAAATTTTCCCACACCAAGTATTATTGGTATTTTAAATAAATCATCATTTTCCAACCACTTTCTCCACAACTTCAACACTATTCTTGTTCCAACAATGCGGCGCAACCGAGTTGGGTCCGATTTATTTTCATATAAATGATTGATCAAATTAAATCCTTCTCGTTCAGAGCTTTAAATACTATCGACCGTCTTTAGTGTAAGTGGCAAAAAAAAGTTTGATGGTTGATATTCGAACTCGAATTAAAAATCTAATTATTTTATATTTTTAGTTATTTTTATTTTAAAAATAAACGAAACAAATATTATATTATTTTTTTCTTATAAAATAAAAAAAAAATAAAATTAAGATGGGTGGGATTCGAACTCCAAACATTTTATTTTAAAGCCGTATATGAAACAACCGTTTATCAAAAGATCGAATACGTATAATAATATCAAACTCTGATTAATTTGGGTTAATTAGCAGGTTTCATATAGCTAGTCGAGTTTAGGCTCGGCACTAATCCATCTGGGTGATTATTCATAATACATTGAATATCACTTACGCTTTTTTAAATTGTGCCTAATAACTCTTTTCACTAGCTAATTTCAATATATGTCAGTGGTAATTGGTAAAAGCGTTCAGATTGATGTAATAAGTTTGAATTTAAAATTCTCAATTAATATGCTCTTCTTTTTAAAATATTATTATTATCAAATATTAATATGCTGATATATATATATATATATATATATATATATATATATATATATATATATATATATATATATATATATTATACTTAGTTTATATAGACACGTAACTTGAAAATATTGTAGAACGGGCGTTAATTTAAAAATATTTTTGAAAAAAAAAAGTGTTGCAATTATATTAATGTCCATCACACCATAGGTCAAGTGGTAGAAAAGAGGGTTTGGAATTAATTAAGAGAAATGCTTTTTGTACACCCCAAATGGGGTGTACATCTTACACTTTATTCATCTAAGAGTGGAATAAATTTTCGGTCATTTCGAAGTGACCGATAGATTAGTCTCCATTCTTGGATGGAATGGGATGTGTGATGTACACCCCATATAGGATGTACAAGTAGCATTGTCCATTAATTAAACCAGCCCGACGACCTTTTAGAAGGTAAATGTAAATATCAATGTGACCTATTCTCAAAGTTTTTTTTAAAAAATAATTTTTAAAAATTTTATAATTAGCGAAATAATTCTGTAAAAATTTTATTTAGAAAAATAATTTTACTTTCGCCAAGTCGATGACAAATTGGGTATTTCTTCAAAAGACGGTGACGGTAAATGATTCACCGTCTTCATAAAAAAGACGGTAAATTATTCACCGTCTCATAAAGATGGTCAGAAATAAGCATACAGTATACTTTCCAAAATCTAAGGGAAGTGAATATATTTTTAAGAGTTAATTTCGTATAAATTCATATAAATATAACTGAATAGTAAATATAATTTTATAAAATTTATTTATTATATTTATTTTTAAAAAAGTCTAAATTATTTTTATATGCCCAACTAAATTATTTAATTATATATGCACGCGCGTGTATGGAAAAAACAGATATATTAAAGATAGGAATATATATTGATGATAGAAATATATATAAACAATTTAAAATATTTTTAAAAAAAATTTAAAAAATTATTTTTTGTAGAAATATGTATGCAGCTATTCGATATGTTTACGTAAAAATATATAAAATTAATATATATATATATATATATATATATATATATATATATATATATATATATATATATATATATAAAATTTAAAAAAACTAAAATATTAAGTAGGGAGTTTCAAAAAAATAATTAAAAAAAACGGAGAAGGGAGTTTAAAAAAATAATTTAAAAAAAAAGGAGAAGAGGAAAAAAAAAAAAAAAAAGAGTCCAAAAATGTAATTAAAAAAAAAAAAGAGTAATTTATTGCTTCGAAAAAATGTTGTTATATCCCTCTCATCAATGACTTCTATATGCAATTACTTATTCTTAGATTTGATTCTTTCCTTACCCTTTTCATGAAGAAATGGCATCAAATATTAAATTAATTTAATAATTTAAGTTGACGATATTAAATTAAATTAATTCTATATATATATATATATATATATATATATATATATATATATATACCAACACGTAGAAAATTTATATCCAACTTATTAGCAAAATATCGGCAACGTAGCTTGTTATTCCGAATTTGCTAAAATTTAGATTAAAAAGAAAAAGAAAAAACTAAGGCATGTCCCAAAAAATAAAATAAATTAAAATATAAATAGAAAACATTAACTTACCATATTAATTTCACTTTCCTATAATCAAGGGCATGATGGGCAAAAATTAAAGATTCTCCTCTCGCTTTCTCTCTTTCTCTTTTCCACACAAACACACAAAAACACACACACACACACACAACACACACATTTCTTAATATATTAATTTCTTTATTTTTGTGTCATTTTATTTTAATTTAATGGTCAACCATTAATCCTCTAAATTTCTAGAGTTGTGGCCCCCAACAACTCGTTCTTTTTTAAGGCCATAGAACTTTAGATTTGGTAGTTTTTTTTATTTATTTTCAAAAAAAATAAATCAGTGTTTGGAGCTCTACACTTGTATATTTTCAAATAAAACTTAAACCTCTGTACATCTTTATCACTGAATACTCAGACAATTCAAAAAATATTTCGATAATAATCTCGTCGTATAGAGAATAATGTGTCTGTACATTTGTAATTTGACACAATTTTTATATGAAAGTTTCATAATTTATATAACTTATGTTAGTTATTATCTTTTGTTTGTGAAGAAATAAATGATTAAATAGCTAGTAATTAAGATAAATTAATTACAAACAGATTATATATAATGACGACATTATGTAAAATTTGAATATTTCTGAGAGATTTAAAAAAAAAAAAAAGTTAGGCCATAATGGGCTCTGTTTAGAATAATATGGGCCGTATCAAAATTGGGCCTCACAATATGGGCCGTATCGAAATTGGGCCTCACACTCTCTCTGTTTTTCTTTCTCTCTCTCAATTTTAGATGGATAACTCTTGCCTTGCATACGTACGAATATTTTTTTAATTTTAGTTTTAATAAATTAATTAATTTTAAGAAAAAAAAATTATTTGTAAAAATTTATAAACAAATTTAAAATTATATATTTACAGTAGTAAAAGAATACGGATTCGTTACCATCTATTTGTTTTCGATGATGAAACATCTGAATCGACAATCGACACCGTTGAATATGATTTAGACCACTTGAAGTATTTAAAAATTAAATTTTAAATTTTTTCGGCATCTTTGACCTAATGATCAAAGGGTTACAAAATTTATAATTTTAATAATAAATATGAATCTTTTGCTTATTTAAAGATATAAAGAAATCTAAATCAATTAAATTTTTATTATTTTTTTTAAAAAAATTATTTAAAATAAGATCTATACTTTCAATTTTGATTATAAAGCTTATCATCGCTTTTTGAAAAGATTATTTATTTTTAGTCGTTAATTTTTGTACCCACTTGATGAACAAAAATAGAAAGTAAAAAAAGTATGAAATTTAATTTTTAGATAGTTTAAATGGTTTAGTTCATATTTAACCGTGTCGATCGTTATTTTAGAAACTCTATTATCGAAAATAAATGAATATCAATGGAGTTCGTTTGCTAGTGATAGTTCGTTCCTTAGATCATTCCTACTATTCCATTTACTACCCACTAAATTTTTGAAAAATATTATCATCCTAATCACACGTCCCTTTATCTAGAATCTGAAGTCCTAATACGGCTAATGATTTAGTATTATTAATAATATTCTAACCTAGTTATATATTTATATATAGATACTACAAAAAAAAATTCAATATAAGAACGTTTTTTAGAAAACGGTTGGAGGAAGCGACCCTAAATGCCCCTACAAATCTACAATAAAAAAAATACTGACTCTTTAAAAAATATTGTTATATATATAAACCTTCTATTATATTAATTAATTTATTAAATGATAAAATTTGTTGTTATTTTTTAGTTTCTGACGTTTTAAAGCGTTAGAAAATATTTTATCAATATTTGACATAAGCATTCGTATGTATATGTCAACTCTTTATTTATCAAAATTTTATTTGATACTTTCAAATATAACACTAGACTATATTAAGACACTTTTAAGTATCATTAAATAAAATTAAAATATTCTTAAATATTAATATTTTTTTGTAGCAATATATGGTCTGATCTAAATTTTAAAGAAAATAAATTTTATTAGAAAAAGTAGGATATGAAAATTAAAGTAGTGGTGGACTAGGTCCACACAATAATTTCGAAAAAAAAAGAAAAAAGAGAAAAAGAGAAAAAACAGAGGAAAAACGTCTACGAGCCATGTACTAGTGGTTGTTCTCGTGTCCAAGCACTCAACTACAGCTAACCCTAATTTGATGTCTTGTGAAGAATAAAATATGCAAGGAAGGTGTTACTACATGCATGCTCACGCACTCCATGCACACTTCATGATGTTAATTTTTTTTAAAAAAAATATAAATTCATAATAAGAGAGTAATTTAATTTTATACGTAAGCATTGATGGTTTTTGTGGGTATGTACGTAATAAGATGCTTATTATAAGTAATATTATAAACTTTTTACAAACTCAATTGGAAGGTTACATTTTGTAATATATATATCCTCTTTTGTTATCTTGCAATTGATACAATAATCATGATTATAATATAACTCGGGTATTTGCTATATATGATCCAATGGATATATTTAAAATCATCAACACTAATTAATTAATTACTAGAAAATGCATCTTAAAAGTTAATTAAGAAGTAATTAGTATATATATACAATTAAATAAGAGGCAACAAGTGTGTTAATTAGTAGTAATGCTCATACTCTAAATTGGGAATTTTAGCTTTTGCACTCTTCAGAATGATCTTCCTACGGCGTCAGAAACAACATATTTTGTTGTTTATCAAGTTAACGTTAGTATTACTGCGAATGACTATCGTTGAAAGTAGAAATAAAAGCAGAATTAGAAGCGGGGTCAGACAGACACTTCGTCCGTTGCTCAAAAAGCGTCAATGCCAACCACGTGCCACCAAGCTCCTTACACGCACCCAAGCTCTACTAAGGTGGCCATTCCATGCTAACCCCCAATCTAAATCCCAAAATGCCCCCATCCTAAACTTAATTTGTTTCTCCAATAAATACCCCTCCCATGGGCCCATCCCCTCCTCACTTCACTACTTCGCTTTAGCCCCATGAGATATGCAATGGCTTGAAGTGACCATCATGATATTCTCACTCTTTCTCTCTCCCTCTCTTTCTCTTTTTCAAGCTCCTTAAGTGATGTGGTATCATTAATTATTATACATTTCTCAAGGTATAATAATTGATCCATATTAAGGCTTAATTTTATTTTTGATTTAATACTATTTTTCTAATGGCATTAATGATGTGCCCACCCATGCATACATAGCTCTAAAACATATGTTACAAACTTCAACACCAACTGTTATTTTAATAGTTTTTTTCTTTTTTCATTTCTTTTTTCAGGAGGAAGGAGAAGAGTTCATTGAAAGTCAACTATCAGTTACATGATATTTTCACTCTCTATTTCCAAGTTTCCCACCTTGAGTAAGCATATGTCTGATTTTAAGCCCCTTATATATTTTAAAATAATTAAAAAGAGTTCCAACAATCTTAGATTTATGTCACTTTAATTCGATTTCTTATGATTGTGACATGTTTTCATTTCAGGTAGGTTAATTAATTGAATAAGAAATTTATACATTGATATGATTCTATATGTGAACTTTTTATGTCAAATTATAATACACTTAATAAGTAATCCATGAACTCAGCTTAGCAAAGCCATCTTTATTTGAATTTGTGAATTTTTGGAGAAATTCATAAACTCTAATATATAGCTTAGCTAGGTTTAGTTTAAATTTGCGATACGACACAGAACTTCGAACTTGTGGGCAGAATGCACGTGCGTAAAATAATATTTTATCACGTGCTATTTAGATCGTCTACGCTACGTTAGTTAGAAAAAAAAGAATAATATGATCGCCTCCCTACGTTTGTGATCTTGTCAAATCATCTCACCATACGTAACGAATGCAGAATACGCAACAACGTGCAAAATAACCGTTCTTAGACATAGTCTTAGAATTTTTTGCCAAATTTTCTACTAACATGGCAATCTTTAAAAAATTACTATATAAATAAAACTCTTTAATTTTCTTAAAAAAAATTCATTTTCTTCAAGTAGCTAGATAAACAACTTTTTTTTTTTTCTCTTAAAATTACTAAAATACTTATAAGCTATATATATTTTTTTGTCTTAGAGATATTAAAATACTTATAGCTGTTTTTTTTCCCCACTTTTCATTAATTCATGACTACGATTGGCGAAGTGATTAACTTAAAAGAGGATTTAAATTTGTTCCACTTTATTTCCAGCTTATTTATGTGTTTCATCTATATATTATTAGCTGTTTTTTATGAAGTTTTTAGTGTATTATTACATACATGAGTAATCTAAGCTAGTTATTGAATATTTAATATTTTTTTTGAGATTAGCTTCTATATCAAACTAATAATTAAAGAAACTTACTTCTTTTGTAAGTGAAGCCAAATTACTCTAAACTAACAACTAACACAACTTGTGCTGCGTGGTGAGTGTTATTTTATAAGTAATGCTATTCATACACCCCGAAAGAAATATATATATATGATATATATTTCATTTATTCAAGAATGAAATGTATTTTATTGATCATTTCGAAGTGATCAATAAATTTCATCTCACTTCAGAATGAATAAGTGTAAGATGTATATTACTTTTGAGATGTATCAATAGAAATTTTCTTATTTTATACCTTTTTTTGTTTGCTTCCTATTTTTCTTTTCTTATTTACATGCATTGTGTCCAACTCTTTACACAGAGAGAAAGAGAGAGTGTACATGGAGTATAAAATATTTAAAATATTTTTGTTTGGAGAATTTATATATATATATATATATATATATATATATATATATATATATTATTTTTATCAAGAACGAGTGCTCGAGTTCAATCAGATTTTTAGTATTATCTATTTTTTCTTTCTTAGGAATATTTCAAATCAAAATGAAATAGAGAGCATTGAATATATAATATTAAAAATAATTTTTTTTAATAAATTGGAGTTTTTCAAAAATAACAGTAATTGTTCTTGTAGATATATAGGCACAATAATAATGTGCAGCTTATTGAAGGAATATTTATATAAATATATGCAAATATAATTAAGTTGAGAAATCCTTTCTTAAGTATCCAAATATTAGTTCTTCTTCGTAGCAAAATTACAGTTCATATGAGAATTCTTTATGTCTCTCATAAAAAAGAAAAAGAAAAAAGGAAATTAAACTTTAATTAATGCTTCACTGTTTTTGCTTTATTTACCGATTAGTCCTTGAAAGATTTCCAAACTACAGGTGGTCATTTTACACCAACATTATGATCCCTGGGAACAATAATACAGAAGCCCAAAGTTGCAACCGAGCTTCTACAGGCCACAGCTTAGTTCCTGATCTTCATGGCCTTCAGACCCTAACAATTGATAACGACGACACCACCGAACTAGAGAACTCCGGTGAGCCTTGATTTTGCGACCGCCGAAGTGATTTCGTGTCTCTGACTGCAGGATCGTTTCATGCAGACGACGACGACGACGAGTACGATTTCGACATTGAGAGGGCGTGCGTCGGCACGTACGGCAGATGCTGCCCGGTAAGGCTGTTTCCTCCCCCGATGCCGATGCTGGCGAGGACCGAACAACTGAGGAGCTACATGCCCTGGACTTTACTCAAATTCTGCTGCGACGACGACGGCGGCCGCGTTGTGATGAAAACGGTGAGGACCAAGCAGCACGAATACTTCAAGGCGAGTCGCCAGAACGGTAACCGCACTCTGCAGCTAATGTCGGCCGACGAGAGCTCTCCGGTACTTTTCACAGCGTTCAACACAGCAGTACTACTGCATGCTAAGGTAAACTCTGAAGCTCACTCCAGCAAGAAGCTAAAATCACGAATGCCGACGTACTTCGCTACTTCCTCCGGTAAATCATCATCATCATCATCATCATCATCATCATCAGACGAGGAGATCGATAACGAGAACTTTAAGACCGAGCCCGTGGACATACTGCAAGATCCGGGTGAGGTGAATATGGAAGATGATGAGATGACTGCGACTTGGGAGTCGCCATCGAATGCATCGTCACCATCGCCGTCCGAGCCTGCGTTCCCTGAGCTTTGTAGCATGCATCTATGATGCGTACAACCGTGTACCGCTTTCTATATGATAAGGACTATACATTTTGTAGATTATATAAATATTGGTGTTGTTTGCTTCACTTCATCAAATAAGTGGCATTGTTATATATGAAGTGCCATCCTTGTTTTCACCCTGTTGTACAACTTTATATGTAAGTTGCATTATGTAATATGTACCTTATGTTTGTTGTGAATTAAGTAATACACATGCATTGTGTATGAGTTTAATAGTTATTATAGTTGATGCTATATATTTATGTATTGTTATGGCCAATGCTCTATCTCCTGGTGTGTGTATATATATATATATATATATATATATATATATATATATATATATATATATATATATATATATATATATACACATGTTGTTGTGGGAGTTAACTAGAGAGATGCTTGGTACTATGTTAACTTGGATTGTGCTCAGTATTTTATTTATTTAGGTATCTTTTAGTTTAAGAATCACTAGAAATTGCTTATTTTTCATATTAGTACAATTTCAAAAATAAGTAAAAAATAAATTAATTTTTTATTTGAATGAAAATTAGAATTTTTTTTTATATAAAAATAAGATAAATAATGTTTGGATGTTTAGATTGAAATAGGAAAAATAAAAATAATTATAAATTTAAATTAAAAATATTTTATTTAATTAATTAACATTAAAATATTAATTAAAAATAATTTAATAAATTAATAAATTTATTAACTATAAATATTATATAAGATAATAAAAATTATATTAATTAATTAATTGATTAATTATAAAATATAACTCACCTTTTTGATTAATTAATAAATTGTCTAACTAGTTAGATGATTAGTTAAAAAATCAATTTTATTAGTCAAAATATGAATTAGCTGACCCGCGACCAATATAAATATTAATTATTAGATAAACACATTAAAAAAATAAATTTTAATAAGCTAATTAATCATAAATAATAAATAAATAAATTACTTAATTATTTAAATTAATTAATAAGTTAATATAATAATCAAAATTAGATTTAAGCTTCAATTAAACTTGTACTCACTTGAGAACAAGGTTGTTCTAAATGGGACGGTGAAACAACTGTTTTAAAATTATACCAATTTATTCTTCACAAAAAAAAAAAAAGGAAAAAAAAAAAATTACTATTCCCTTACCCTAAGTTAGTGTTTGGGCATAAGGTGGGAAATAATTAAGGACTTATTTCCCTCCTTCTACCCCCAACTAAACAATGCCTTATTGTTCTTCGTCTGCAGCATCAGTTAAAAGGCTCCTCTTTTAATTTGCGAAAACAAACTCGATGGATCAAACTTTTACACTGTTTAAATGTTTCTCATCAGCAGTGTTTTCAAGTGATTCATGGTTCTCATCACTCATCAGACAAACTTCAAGCTAAAACAATTTTCATAACAAAAGCAGGCAAACTAAAAGCTGGGTACAACATGTTTTTGTGATATCTTGAAACAGTAGAACACAGGCGATTTCTAGCGACCTACGACCCTTATACTAACTTCAGCAGAGTTCAGATCCAGAGATATCTTACACGTTTTCATAGCATTATAAAATCCCCACACAGTAGAGCTGCAACCTCAGATTTTGCAGCAAAAAGAGCACCAATGCTCCCTGCAAAGGCAGTTTACTTAAACATCAACATTCCGAGTATTCTACAGTTGTAGGAAATTTTACTAAAATTCTAAATAAAAGATGATTTACCAAAAACCACTAGTCCACAGTACTTTTGCCTTGCGCAGCTAGTTTAGCCGCCACCTTCTCTTCCGACAAGGGCAGGTAGTAGATTCTTGGGCCAGTCTTTGTTTTCTTGAAGAGATCATCAAGGGTCACAACAGGCGGTGGCTCGTGCTTTGTTGGGGGTGCGGGAGGGGGGCGTAGTCTTTCCCTCATAGAAGGCGGGTCAGAGAGAGGAGGCAGCTGGGGGATGGGAGCTGCCGGGGGAAGCTGCTGCTTGTGCTTGAGGGTTTGTTGGCGAGATAACGATTGGCTTGTCTCCGGCTGTTGAAAGAGAGGGGCTTTTGGCGTAGTAGGGCTGGGGCTTACTGGTGCAGGGGATCGTGGAGGGGCTTCAACCCGCAGCTTTACTTCGTTAGGGTCGACAAACTCGGCTACTAGATGGTTCCCATTGTTCGGAGGCCACTGGAGATTGTACACAGCATCTCGAGTTGCGACGGCTTCCTCCACAGATGAGTACTAAGAAAGCAAATTCATTAAAAGAAAATTCCAATACCACTTAAGTTGAAGAAAGACAAGGAAAATGATTGTTCCGGATTGTCTTATTCAATTGTTTCCTTATATTTCATGTTCCACTTTATCCCTATTAAGAAGTTTTATGCCCGTTCTTTATATAAACACGATGTGCTCATATGCTAAATAAGTCTACTCTACAATTGCACAGCAATTGGACTAATCTAACAAAAGGGTTGATTTTGCAAAGTTTGCGAAATACCGAATCCTGTGAAAATAAAGTTCTAAAAAATAGAACAGAAAAAGAGACAGAGGAAGGGAAAAGATCAAATGTGAAGAGACATACGGTCACATAGCAGTGAGTCTTGATGTGATCCATCCAGAAGCTACAAACAGAACCAGTTTTCGCGAGCAGTTCTTGAACTGCTTTCAAGGTGAAGGGCCGCACAAATCGATCAATCCTCAGGGAAGTTGTGGCAGGCCTCTGTGAGGGAGATACTGCAATATGTAGATGAGAAATGAACCTTTTAGTAGCATTAAAAAAAAAAAAAAAAAGAGGAGGGGATTTATGATGCTCACCAATGCGTTCCTTTGGAGAGTCTTCACTAATTGTCTTGTCAGGCCTGGTGAGAGTATGTTTAGGAGTGGGTTGAACTACTTCCTTTAATACATCAGAACCACGGAGATTAGATTTTTGTGGTTCTGAGGCTTTAGCATTTTCAGAATTCCATCTGCGCTGCCGCTTAAAAGTCTCATTGTTCCCACCGGCTTCCTTATCTAAAGCATTCAATACACACTTATTGAAATAGTGAAGATCCCAGATCAACGAATAAAGAAAGAATTGGAACAATCGCTACAAAACATAATATCACAACATAAAAAAGTAGAATACAAGAATCTCAAACTAGCATATTAGTGACGAAGCAAAATACAATTGATTGGCATACGACAAAATTAGCACTTTTAGCTTGTATTTCAGTTGGAGCTAAAGTGGTACCTTCAAGTTTTCTCTTTTCAACAGGTGCTGGTGGTTTAATTTCCTCTTCAACAACAGCATCCTTCTTGTCAGAGGAGAACCCAACAATGATATCCTCAGCTAATGTCTCCCCTTTCACTGCAAGCTCCTCGCTGATCTCAATCGTCCCTCCTTTTTCATTAGACATAAGCCTCGACTCTATAGATTTACTTTCTGCTACATCTTCGTCCATCGACTCATCACCAGAACTCCTGTCTAAATTTAATTTCTCCGGAGAACCCACATCAGCACTGTCCTCTTTCTTGATAAAGTCCATACAAGAAACACCCTTGTAATCTATCTCTGCGGAAGAAACTTCTTTATTAACCAGCTCTTTGTCATCATCCAATGGGTACACATCACCACCCACGCATAGATCACTGGATGATGGTTGCACCATCTCTGGCTTAACTTCTAATTCTAAATCAAAATTATCAGCATTCAAGTTATCCTTTAGTTTATTCGTTTCATTAATTGAGACAGAATCAGTAGAAATTGACTCACACTTTGCTTGGGGCCCTAAATCTTCGGTGACCTCTGATACCTGATTGTCTGCCGCCACTGGGCTTGGCATTGTATCCTCAACACGGCACTTTTCCTTGTGCTCTTCATCATAAACTGAACCCTGGAGTGCCGGCTCATGATGGGGGGTCAAACTTTGGCTTTCTGGTGCACTGTCCTGCTTGGAAACTCTATAACCCACTGTTTCAATATTCTCTGCCTCCGACCCTGTAATAATCCCTTTATCCTCGAATTCCACTGCATTTGATCCTTCCACTTGTGCTGCATCCTCGACTTGATCTTTGATATTTTGATCAACATCTATGGCACTAACAGTAGTTTCAACACTAGTCTTCTGATCGACATCTATGGCACTAACAGTAGTTTCAACACTAGTCTTCTGATCGACATCTATGGCACTAACAGTAGTTTCAACACTAGTCTTCTGATCACCACTGATTTCCACATCGGTATCCATGACAACATCGCTGTGTTCTTTCACTACTGGGTTTGCTTCATCCTCGTCGCCATTTTCCTGAGGACCTGAATCAGAACCGATACCATTGCCTTCTTCTTCTTCTTCTTCTTCTTCTTCTTCTTCATCTTGTTCAGTCATTGCCATCTCATTACGAAGAGCTTCATCCAGCCGTCTGACCAAATCGTCCTTGAGACCCTTTATAGGCAATTTCCTTCTCCTGAGCTCATCCTTTAACTCAGTAACTTTCCATTGGTCGATTGGTCTGTTGTTGAGAACAGGGTATGGCGAGGACATCCTTTCTGGTTAGTTAAATGCAACAAAGATCAAACTTCGCTCCACCTGGCGTAGATAAAATAAATTTAACATCTTATTAATACAGAGTACAAAGACAAAATTTCAGTGTCCGAAGAAAGGTAAAATGTTTTGAGTTAGTTAAGTTGAAAATTTTGTTACTTTTAGTGGGCTCTATTAGCTATTAGTCCATTAACAGTTAATTGTTCCAATTTCATTTGTTAAAAGGTGATTAAAGCCATTAAAATTTGATGGAATCACTAATGAATTTAGAAGAATTCTCAATTTAATTGATGAAATTTACTCAACCTTTAAAAAAAAAAAAAAAAAAAAAAAAAAAAAAAAAAACTCAAATTAGGTGCAATAAAAAAAAAAAAAAAAATGGGGGGAGGGGGGAGGGCATTTAAAAATGTCCTATAGTTCCATATAGTTTTACCAAAATTAAACCTCTCAGAGTTCCAAAAAGCCTAACTTCGAGCGCACTCCAAACCCTAATTGACAAATCGAAAGCAATCCTACAAATTTACCAGCGAAGAGAACTCACCAACCTATCGACTTGGAGAAGCAGCGGGGAGCCGAGAGATTGAGAGCTCAGCACAGATTCGGACCAGAAACCCTAATTCCAGAACACAAAACAGGCATTAGAAATTAAAAAAAAATTACATAATTAAAAACCGTTGGACGAAAATCTCGGAGCAAGCGATCCTCCGCCCCAATCAGAGCCAAACAAACCCTAATGAAAAAAATATGAGAAAAAAAAACCAAAAAAAAAAAGAAAAAAAAAAGGGAAAAGGTAAAAGAGAGGAAGAAGAAGAAGAAGAAGAAGAAGAAGAAGACGAAGAAGAGGCGCGGAGAAAGGAAAGAGAGAGAGAGAGATCGAGCTCCCTTTTTCTTTCCCTAGGGTTTCGATCTCTCGTGTGTGGCGAGCGAGTGTCGCTCCACTCAGGGCGGGGGGGGGGGGGGGGGGGCGAGGGTTTCCAATGGCGCTAACGCCGAACGATTTTAAGATGTCGCGGAGACGAAGACGAGGGATAAATGCCGTGATTGGAGTTGGTTTAGAGACGTGTCGGGTTCGGTGTGTAACGAGTCCAACACCGGCGAGCTACGTTGAGCTCAACATTTGTTATCGAGCTGAGCCCGAGTCAATTAATTTAATTTCGAGTTTACCATCTACTAGACTACTACTACTACTAATACAACCCAAAAAAAAAAAAAAAAAAAAAATCACTACACTTAATTTATTAATAAAATTGGGCTACTAATATTTTTCTTCAGTGTAAGCAAACAATAAGTTAATTTCTTTTTCATTATCATATATCATATTTTTCTTTATAACATTTTATTTTAGTTAAAAAATTTAAGCTGTACACGAGGGTCCGTTTAGGTGATCCAATTAGGTTTCTAGACCGGCCCAATTTGGCCTTTTTGGGCCCACATAGGCCCATTAAATGAACCACGGCGTTGCGCTCGCCCCGTTCCTCGCGATTACCCCCCTCCTCTCTCGCCTCCCTGAGTTCTCTCTTCTCTCCCCCTCTCTCGTCCTCAAACCGTAAAACCCTAAAAAGCTTCGGCACCTTCCCCAAAATGCCACTCTCCTCCGTCAAAATCCCATCTCGCTCCTTCCTCCGCCGCCTCCTCCTCCTCCGCCCCCCCTCCGCCGCGGCGCGCCCCCTCTCCTTCGCTGCTTCTGAGCCCCGGACGCAGAAGCTGGAGCGGATCGCCGACGAGCTCCTCTCCCTTACCAAGGCGGAGCGCGAGGACTACGCCGTCCTCTTCCGCCTCAAGCTCGGCCTCAACATCCCCTCCGGCGCCCTCGCCTCGCCGGGATCGGCGGCGGCGGACGCCCCGGCTGCGGCGGAGGAGAAGGAGAAGGAGAAGGAGAAGGAGAAGACGGCGTTCGACATCAAGCTCGACAAGTTCGACGCCGCGGCGAAGATCAAGGTGATCAAGGAGGTGCGCACCTTCACGGATCTGGGGTTGAAGGAGGCGAAGGAGCTCGTGGAGAAGGCCCCCGTCGTCGTGAAGAAGGGCGTCGCCAAGGAGGAGGCCGAGGCGATCGCCGCAAAGCTCAAGGAAGTGGGCGCCACCGTGGTTTTAGAGTGAGACCGATGGTAAAAATCTCACCTTTTTTTTGCCTCTTATTCGCAAAATTCCTCATTTTTAGTTCTATATATTGTTTGTATTTGAGAGGTTTAGTATGAACAACAATGGTGAAAAGTGAGTAAATCCTTTGTGAATTTGTAGATTTAGTCTTGCGATTTGAAAGTTACAGGTAATTTATGTCGGGATTGGGTTAATTGGGTCATAGCATGCACTTTGAGTTTGACATACTTGTGTAAAAGTAGAACTAGTTTTATGAAGTTCATGATCTACATTGGTGCAAGTCATGGTGAAAGGAGGATACAAAATCAAGTAGATGCAAATGCGATGGATGACGCCGTTTGAATTGGTGTTCCTCTCTATCTGTTTTATTCTTATAGCAATCTGCAGCCGAAAATGTCATAATTCGAGTTGATTTTTTTCTATCTTCTGAATCTAGTTGTCAAACTTGAGGAGGAAATAATCAACAAAATGAAGTTGGCCGTATGTCAAATTCCGCATTTCTTGCTGCAGAAATGTGTTTCTAAACGCAGGAAACCAAGTGATAGCTGCTTAAATCAAAACAAAGATTCTGAATTTCTCCGTAATTTTTCATTAATTGAACAAGCAGGTGAAACCTGTTTCAAAGGTAATAATTATCGACTGTTTCTGAACTTTGTTTTCCTAGCCATAGTGAATGGATGTCTTATGGATAACGGTTATCATTTTCACTAGTAGATGTTGTAGTTAAAATCCGACATTGTTAGCATTGTTGAGAATTTTTCAAGATGTTAGTACTTTAAGGTCTAGCTGTTCTTTTGGTGTTGGTGTATCACGAATGACCACTCATCACGGGTCGGTTTGTTCGTGGTGACAGACAAATTGCTGCTACATTAGTTACAAGCTGCTATGAAATTTCAAGTTTTTATTTGCAGAACAAACCATAAAAACTTAAAGTTGTTCTCGGGATCTTCCTTTGTTCTTTAATGCAAGCATATGCCAACTGAATGCTTTCTTTGTACTTCTAATTGAACTGTTTAAGTTATTGTTGAATTCAGGTTTTGAAAGACTGGTTGCTGCAAGAGGCATGTTCAGATTCGTAAGTTAGATCGCCGATTCGACTGGAAGATTAAAAGATAAAGAACCAGTTTCGGCTTCTCAGAAAGCAGAACGCTGCAGATGAAAACTTCACATTCATGTTATGGTGTTGCATCGCAGCTGACATATTCATGAGGTAGGCTTTTAATTTTTATTCAGCCATGTACAAGGTTTTATTGCGCAATAAATTATTTGTTTAATTGTCATGAGCTGGGTATTTTACGTTTAGAATTACATAGCTGCAAAATCTCTAGCCAAAAAAGTACTTTCTACAGAAACCGCAGCCAGGCCAAACAAACATACCAAACTAGGCAACACCAAGCCTCAGTTCGATTATGTGCTTAAATCAACTTATTGTCATTAACTTACAACACAATTTGCAATCAAGAGAGCTAGAGCATACCATACAAAACATCACAAACATGAACAATAAGAGCATTTCATGCATACTTGATGAGAGCCCAAATTTCTGTAAGGTTTGGAGATACATGGAATCTGCTTACTCAAATATAGTCTGCAATAGCTAAGTGCGAAGGCACTAACAGTTAATACATGCCTACAGAGAAGGGGACTGGGACTCTTTTTCTCTAGTGCATGGTTTCACTTGTATTCGAGGATCATGTGGTTCTCAGGGGCTAGCCCAATACAAGCTCTTAGGATGTTCTCCAACATGGCCCTTTGCTTTGATAAAGCATTCACCACCGGTGTTCCCGGAGGGACCTGTTTTATCACGGATTAGAGTGATAAAAGTTGATCACTAAGGTGTAAAACCACTATTATAACATTAGCAATTAAATAAAAAAAGAATTGAAAAATAGTATTATCAATAGATAGATAATACGAATTTGAGTAAGCACTAATTAATTACTATCTTGACTTACAAGAGGAGCTTTGCTGAGGTAGCTCAAGATTGCAGCCACTGGATGGAAGGAGTGGAACTTATCCTACACAACCAAATTAGGAAATTAGCTTTAACAATTAGGCATATAATAATGTGCCTAATAATAATAATAATAATGTGAGCATTTATTTACCTCCCCTTCAGCTTTGAACTGAATCCTAGTGCTCAGCTCGGCCAGAAGCACCAAATCAAGTATGATAGGGGCTGCGAGGAGTGAATCCTCACAAGTGTTGTGGAGGACGATTGTGTTTCGTCCCCCCATGAATATCTCCGACGTGTACTCGTCCATGGCCCTCTTACTGTCCCCGACGTACGGCACGTACTGCACAAATCAACCAATCCAATGGAACTCAGTACACAATTTTTTGGCGAACAATAATACTAGCTTTGCTGCAAGGGGATTGCAGAAAACCTTGATGACTATGACGTGGTCTGGGTGCTCTCCTGGCTCATAGAGGATCCCATTGCTAGACACCATGTCGTCGACGACATTACTCTTCGAGATCTCCTTCGATCGGAAGGTTTGCGGTGCGGAGAGGTTCATGCCGTCGTTGTTCCCCAAGTGATTGTAGCTCACAATACTTGTCGGCTAAGAAGACATGTTTACAAAACATCTCGTGAGCTACATCTATTGCTATATATATATATATATATGAATGTATTATTATATGAACCTTTATTCCAGCCCCCACAAGGAAATCCACCAAGACTGATTTCATCTTTGTTTGGCCACTCTTGAAATCATCTCCTCCAATGAGACTGTTCTTCTTAATGGCAAGATCAATTAATCCTACAAAATACACATTAGAAAACTTAAGCAACTTGTAATGACTGAGACCTCATAATTTCATCATGATCTATTGTAATACCTGGCACGAATGTGTTCTGCGGGCTTCCGTTGATAAATGGCACATTCTCGAGGACGCAGGCTATCGCATACAATGTCGACGGAGAGATCTCGGCCTCGTTCTTGTCCAAGGAAGCTAGGAGGTTCTCCGTCGTGTCGTTAAGGCCGACGATTACGTTGCTGTACCTTTCGGTGTTTGCTGTCCACAGGACCACAACCTTGTCCACCTGATTCTTCTCCTTGAACTCCCTAGCACATCCATTGCAAATTCACATAATCAGGGGGAGGATTCAGGATTCAGGATTCTTTTCTACTAGGTGTACATGTTTAAAAGCTTTACAAAACATGTTAGATAACGAATGAGATTACCTTATATCTTTGATGATTTGTTCCATCTGCTCCTTTTTGGTGCCCTGGATCACATTGTTCGCGCGCGGGCCCTGGTTCGCGGCGATGAAATCGGGGTCGTAGATTCCGGGAAGGGGCACCATGGGCTCCATGTAGGGCCTCAGTTGCTTCTGTAGGTCTATGTCCAACACCTTGGCCCTCGCCATGGAATCAGCCAGGTTCATGCTGCTTATGTCCCAGCCACCAAACACTATATCATCCGGGTTCACCTAATAAGATAGAAGTATATATAAACCAAAACCCATTCCTTTATTAGTTGTCCAACATCAAAATTGAAGTTTTTGCCTACAATTCACCCACTATTCTATTCTATAATAATGAATGAGGAAAAATAAATTAGATGATAAATAGTGAAAATGATTATTACCATTGGAAGGAGACTTTTGAAAGGGGCGTAAATCTCTTCACCATCAAAGCTCCCAATTCTAATGGTGGAGGCCTGGGTCAAGGATCCGAAATAGTTGGCCTGTTGCACCTTGTCCTTAGTCACCCATGAAATCCCCCTGAATTTTCCCCCACCACCCCCGCAACCAACACCAAACATTTTTCACCACATAACCACCAAATTATTAAACAAAATTATTATCAACCACCCCTAAAACAATCCAAAAAATTTTAAAAATTTTAAAAAAATAAAAATCATCACATACTCTGTGTTAGCAATGACACCGGCTGTGAGGGTGGATCCGTTGTTCCCTCCCCACCCCACAAGCATCACACTGTTCACCATACCCCCCACAAGTAAATTAATTAAACCAATCAAAATAAAAAAATTAAAAAAAAAAAAGAAAAAGAAAAAGAGAGAGAGAGAGAGAGGAGGAGAAGAAAATGTTGGGGGGTGCAGGGACAGGGTGCACCCACCCGAGCTTGGGTACACGGGTTTGGGTCTTGAAATGGTATCGGACGGCCGTGGGCTTGACGATCCATTGGTGGGGCCCACCGCCGCGGCTCTCGTGGACCAGCTTCGTGGTCGCGTATTCGTACACCGACTCGATCTCCTCCTCCCCATACCTCACGTTCGGGCTCTCCACCTTAAACTTCTCTATGAACATCCTCTCCCCCTCCCCACCACCCCACCCTCTCTCTCTCTCTCTCTCTCTTTCTCTTTTCTTTCCTTTTTTTTTTTTTTTCTAAAAAAAAAAGGAAAAAAAAAAAAAAGAGTTTTATGTATGGAATTATAGAAGATTCCTCCTTTCTCTTTCTCTTTTTTCTTTCTCTCTCCCTCTCCGGGCGTTTATCTCGCCACTTCGGTTGGTTATAAGGCCCCGATCGAGCAGCTATTTATAGGAAGCACAGTGGACACGTGTCATCCTTTCGTTGGCCTCTGCTTATTCCTCATTGTATCTCTATATATATATCTCATGCACCACACTTAATCGATACCATGTCTATAATTCTATATCTGTACTGTAGGCAAAAACTGATTGAAAATTTTTAATCATAGATAGAACAAAATAAACATTTTATACATATTTAAAAATATAATAATAATAATAATAATAATAATAATAATAATAATAATAATAATAATAATACATATTCAATCAACAATTATTTAAATTCAAATAATAAATTCAAAATTAACTTTAATTTTTGAGTTTCATTCATACATTTAAATTTGCATAAATAAAATTTTGAGTTTTGGAGAATGAGCATTATGAAGGCTAATTTTAATTCTTGGTATTGGAAATTTTAATTTTGAAGGCTAATTTTATATTTATAATTCAATTTATTTTTTAATACGAACCAAATACGTGGCTTACAATATTTCTCTCGTTCAAAAAAAAAGAAAAAAAAGGGAAAAGAAAAAAACAAACTCGTCGTGCGATTTCTCCTCACGCATGATAATAAATGTTTATTTATTATGCGGTGCAAAAGAAATTATACCTCGGCCCGGTGCATCCGCACAAATTATGCACCGGGCACTAGAAACCGTCCATCCTACCTACTCACTCAATCAGCACCGTCCAAATGCCATCATGAGGTAGTCGATCCGACGTGCCGCGTAAAAAATTGTATGCGGTGGAGGGGGGCCTGGGAATCTCTCCTCCGTGCAACATGCATGGGAGAGTGGGGCCCTCACGGTCGCCCTTTCTTAAGGCGCCACGCGTACGGCGAGCAGTGAAGCTTGCGTGGGCCCCAGTTGGAAGGTACTGAACTAACAGCGTCACTGGCCATGAAACCTCTCAGACTTCGTTTGAAATTATGATAAAATTATGTTGAAAAAGGCAAAACAACTTATATTTATGAATTGGTTATAATATATTTTTTATAATTTTATTGAATAATATTAAAAATATATTTTTATATATTTTTATCTAATAATATTAGATAAATCTATTTTTTTATATAAATTTTCGTGACTAAATTTAGAATAATTATATATTTTTAATTTGAGAATTATGGTTTTAATTCTCACTCCAACTCCTTTATTTACTCTGGTGTCTCTTTTTCTTCTCCCACTCTACCTACGCAGCATTCAATTATTTTTTTTGAAATACTTTTTTTCTCTTTTTTTTTTTATTGTCTTCTGCTGGAATGATGGTGTTTGCTCGGACGCCAACTCTTTCGCTTTTTGCTTTCCCGCAAGCAAATCTTTTTTGATATTGCCCACAACAAGGTGCTTTTTTTTTTTTTTTTTTTTTTTTTTTTTTTTTTTTTTTTTTTTTTATCGCTCTCACTTTCTTCTCAACGATTTCGATTCGATTCCAATCCCATCAATTCTAACAATGAAAATTTGGATAACAATCACAAGCTATTCCGTTCATACTCACAGCTCTCATATTTTGTGTTGATTTTGATTTAATTTAATCTGATTTCGTTCGATTTAAGAAAAAAAAAAGTATATTTTCTTAAGAATCATTTTAGAATTTTCTTGAATTTTATGTGATCGAATAATTATTGTGACGGAAAAAAATAATAACGATAGTTATTTTTTTTTCTCTCACCAATTTTATACGTCTTTCTGGAATAAGCAGATATAAAAATAGAACTACTATTATAGTATTTTTCTAGAATAATATTTGTTCTCGTTTGAGAATAAATTTAATTAAAATAAATATAATTTTAATTATTATATTAATTTTTTAAATAATTTAATATTTTAACTAATTTAATTATTTTATTAATTAATTATTTAATTATTTAGATAATTAACTAATTAAATTATTAAATTATTAAATTATTTATAGTTAATTAAATTATTAATTATTATTAATACTCATTATTTTTAATTATTTTATCAATTTATTGAAAATAAGATTAATTAAAATAAATATAATTTTAATTATTGTATTAACTTTTTAATTAATCTAATTATTTTATTAACTAATTATCTAAATATTAGATAATTAACTAATTAATTTATTAAATTATTTATAAATACTTAAATTATTTATTAATAATACTTATTATTGTTAATTATTTTATCCATTAATATTCATAGTTATATGATAATAATTAATTAAATAAATTAAATTATTATTTAATTAATATTTTTTTTTTAATTATTTAGATAAAATATTATTATTTTAAAATTATAATTATTTTTATTCTTATTATTTTAATCTAACTATTTAAACGTTATTTTTTTTTTATTTCTACGAGTAACTCAATTTTTATAGAAATATCAAATTTATCTTATTCCTACTTATTTTTAAATTTATATTTATTTATAAAATAAATTATTCTAATATATATCTGAAACAAACGCAGCCTAGTGCATGAAAATAGCCTATGGCAATTTACACGTGGCATGGTCGGAACTCGATCATTGGTAGAGGCATTCAATTTTGTGCCGTGCTAATGAAAAAGGTTTTCTTTGTAACATATAAGACATGCAATGGGACTTCCCATAACAAATATAATAGTATTTGATTTGTACCACATTGGTTATGAGTTCGAATTTAAAATCCTACCTATTGAGGTCCTACATAATCGGACCTCAATGGTATATATATATATCGAGTTCGGTTATTATATTTATATAAGTATCAAATAATTAGTATTTATAAATTTTTTATCGTTAAATTTAATATATTTTTTATATATATATTAATAATTTGATACTTTTCATAGAAGCTCAAAATTTTATATATATATATATATATATATATATATATATATATATATATATATATCTCGTAGAGCTTATATATTTTTAAAAACACAAGTAAAAATATGCTTGTGAATTTTTTATTATTGGATTTGCATTGAGATTTGTACTTTTGTAAAGTCAACTAAGGAGAGAGAAAGGAAAAGTAAATAGTACAAATCTCAATGCAAATCTAATGGTAAAAAATTCATAAGTATATTATTTGCTTGTGCTTTTGAAAACATATAGGCTCTAATATATATATATATATATATATATATATATATATAATATATATATATATATATATATGGCTAATTACAGAAAACCCCCCTCTAATATCCCGCTTTTCCACTTTATCCCCCTGTCTTTTAAAAGTCGACAACCTGCCCCCTCGTAATTACCGAAATATGCATTTACCCCCCTGCCAGATATGAAAGTCCATCCATAAGCCTCTAATGAGCCAATTGCTTTAACAAATTGGTAAGAAACCAATTCATATCTGGCAGGGGGAAAAGGGTAAATGCATCTATTAGAGGCTCATGGATGGATTTTCATATCTGGCAGGGGGGTAAATGCATATTTCGGTAATTACGAGGGACCAGGTTGTCGACTTTTAAAAGACAGGGGGGTAAAGTGGAAAAGCGGGATATTAGAGGGGGGTTTTCTGTAATTTAGCCTATATATATATATATATCATTTTGATTTTAAATCTCCAAATATTTAGAGTAAACAGTAAATAATGTTTTGCATTTGGGCGGGAATGGTGATGCAAACCACGCACCGTGCATAGAAGTGACATAAAAAATGCATGGCCCAAGTCAACAATACATTGTACACACTCTCTTAGTTCATGCATCACATGCAACTGGATTCCTGGGAATGCCAATTCGAGCATTCTTTTATTATTGAAATGATTTCATGTTATCACTCAGTTAACATGCATGCATGCTGGTAAATTAATTAGTATTTTCGGGCAATTTGAACGTAAGCAAGCAAGCTAAAGCTCAAATTCAGCTCAATCCAATATATTAGCAGACCACGTATGCATGTATGGCTAGTAAACTCCAAGTTTCTGAGTCGAACACGATCGAGCTCAATCAAATATATATATATATATATATATATATATATATATATATATATATATATATTCACACTTAATCTAGAACATATTTTTGTCTCTCTCAGCATTAATTGTTCTTTCATGAGACCCACCACTATCAATGTTCCCTCTCCTTTTCAGGGTCTTCATGTGATAATTTAGCACAAGGGAGTACCCATCAACTCATAAATTGTAAACAGAAAGGCACCACACAAAAGATACCTCTCCTTAAATAATGGCCAAACCACCCCTAAACCACACAAATTGATTCGATCATGGTAGTACTTAATTGGGCCCAGTGCAGTCACAAGTAGAACTATTAATTAGTGGTTGTGGTGCTCACATGGGTGCTTGCTTGTGGTGGTTCAATACTTACTACATAATATAGGAGTTGCAAAAGGGCCCTCATTTAAAATCCACCACCCTTTAACCAGCTAGCTAAGAAAACAAGTGCAGAGAGAGATCGAGAGAGAGAGGAGCCACACTTTATTTCCTTTTATTTCTCTTTCTCTTTTTAGTTTTCATGCATGGTAGGCTCTGCAGCGTCTCTTTTTCCCAGTTGGAGTGAGCATTATATAGATGAGAACAATAAATTGAGTTTCGTATGTATATACTGTGTATGGACCAGTGAGCATGTTCATATGGAATTGAGCTATACCCCTTAGTATCTAAAAAAGCTCCCTTTAGTTTCGAAATAAATCGAGAATAATAAAAATTATCCTACTATTCCGCTAAATAGTATAAAAAATAATAATAATAGCTATTCCGGTCAAGCCGAATTATTTTAAATTATCTTAAAATAATTCCGAAATAACTATTCCACCATTTTAGAGAAATATGATTATGCTCGTATAATAATTAGTTTATTAAAAATAATTAAAGTAATATAAAAGTATGGTTATATTATATATATAATTTTATAATATTCTAAAATATTTTATAATATAAAATAATAATAATAATAATTTTATAATAATAATAATTATAATTACTTTTATAAATATATTTATATTATATGTTATTCTAAAATATACCATATAATATAAAATAAAATATTATATAAGGTAATAAATATATTAAATATATATTATATTATATATTATTTATATATTACATTATATAATATTTATATATTACATAATATATAATATTTATATATTAAATATTTATATTATATGTTATTCTAAAATATATTTTCTTTATTTATTTATATGTAATATTTTAAAGTTTTTTTTTATATTATTATTGAAGTATGTTATATATTAATATTGAGATATTTTATATAATAATATGATTATAATAGCATTAAATATAATATTTTAATTATTTTATATTAAATAATATTATTTTTATATGTATTATTGTATATATATTAAATATTTTATATATAAAGGGTATAAATAAGAATAATTTTAATATTTTAAAAAAATTTAATCAATCTTTTGTACTATCCTCTATTATTCTTTATTAAACTATCAAACAAAATTTTAATTATTCTAAAGAGTAAAAAAATATCAAGCCAAACACAAAATTCTTTTTATTCCTCTATATTTTAGAATAACAAATTATTATAAAAATAAAAATATTTATTCCTTCAAATATTATTTTGAAACCATATATATGACCTAGCACCATCACCAAACAAGTGTTGTGAATTCGAAAAATCTAAATTAAAGTCTTCTTAATAAAAGAATATGCAAAGACACAGAATTTTATTAATAAATCATATAAACGAATACTTAGAAATCCAGATACACACTCCAAACAAAACAAAGAGAAAAGGAAAAAGGAAAAAGGAAAAAAAGAAGAAGAAGAGGAATCAGTGATGTACACTCCCAACCAATTAGAAAGAAAGAGCTTTAGCAATAATTAAAGCATGCAAACGAATTTTGAAACTAGTGGCACACTAAATATCGATCGATACATACTCGAAAACAAGAAAAGGAAAAGGCAAAAATATAGAAAAATAAAAAGAATCATCATATGCACTCCAAACAAACCAAAAAAGAGAAAAAGAAAAAAGAAAAAAAAAGGGAAACAAATATAAAAAAGCCTTAACTTTCCTTAGTGCATGTACATGTTGGCCCAAAATGTTCCCCACTACTCCACTCGAAAATATCCCCAACTGCACCACTTCACCTTTTCCACTTTATCAATTCATGTTGTAAGATAATTCACCTCTATAGCATACATAATAAATATATATATATATATATATATATATATATATATATATATATATATATATATATATATATATATATATATATATGTAGTACATGAACATATCCCCTCATGATACACTATTGTTTTACACTCAAAGCATGAAACACACACACTCAAACAAACACATGCACACATACACCTCCTCACACTTTCCTCTTATATATGTGCTCTCTCTCCTTCATGCATCTTCTGTTGATTTTGGAGCACAATTGGCCACTGCTTCTCCGACAGTGAGGTAGATATTCTTTTCGCCGATGAGTTCGGTTAATTTCGCCACATGGAGCTTCTCGATCACGGTTGGCCCCGGATTGGCAAGAACAAGCTAAGGTGATAATTGCTAATCTTATTAACTCACAAACTATAGTAAGCATGCAGTAACAAATTTTTTTGTTTCTATACACATGATTGAATAATAGAACTACTATATATGCTTTTTAGATGCGCAAAGGCTATAACAAAATTCCACGGTTTTCGAAAATTACTAATCAATTGTTCAAATTTCAAATCAAGGGTGGTAATTAATCTTGATATATATGAATAGTGAAAAGTATTTTCTACTATAAATTCAACTCATTTGGATTTATCTATGATGCATGTGTAGGATGCTAAAGTTTTCAATTTTGCGATGAATTATATCACAAGGTAGATGATATCGCTTCAAATGCCCTATCATTCTTCATGCTTCTAAAAGCATATATAGTAGCCTCGATCATTCCCTGCTTTAGTTTTAAAGAAGAAAGAGTTTATCATTTCCCCCCGCTAACCTGAACACTGCGCTTTTGGAGGACAGTATATAGCTCCTCCAAGGCATGAGTACCGGTTGTGTCGATCTCAGTGACCGCTGTAAGTAGAAGTACGAGCAGCAGAGAGTTACTCACTTGAACATAAGTGTAGATCAATTTAACTAACAAGAATTTTGGAAAAAAGCGATGCTTTTCTTACGTGACAACTCCAAGATCAAGAACTCGATTCTTGGAAGGTTTTGCCCTTTGACTATATCTTCCTCATCTCTCAGCCATCTTAGAATTCTGGAAGGAAAAAAAAAAAAAACATAGTTAGTGCTTCATCTTAGCATAATGTTAAAGATAATCTAATTAGAGCCTTAGTGATTCAAGAGCCTCCCCCCCACCACGACCTTTTTCAATCAAAAAAGGCAAAAGATGCATGGTATACTTATTATGTCGGTTTTTTTATGTACACAAAGATTACGAATATTGATTTTAATAAAGCTATATACAGCTGAACATCTCTGACTTAGTAATATATGGAGTCAATTTAGTGCCTGAACTTAATTTTTATTCCCTGAACTTCCTGTATACCGAAATTTGATTGCTGCCCTAAGAAAAATGTTTTTAGTTTTTCCGACAGAATGACCATCATTCCATTCGTTCCCCTTCTGTAGAATGACTCTTTAATTTGCTTGACTACAGTTGAATAGGGTTAAGAAGATCATTTTATAATAGAAAGATCATCTGTCAGTGTTCGTTTTTCTAGCGATCGGGAATGGAATTACAACATATGAGAATTAAATAGTGATATTAGGATAATACAGTAATTATACATGCATTTAGAGCTAAAGAAAAAGGAAAATGAATAACCAACATGCGAAAAAGAGCTGTTACCTCTCCCTGAGATAGTTGGAATTGGTGAAATAGATTGCAGAATCTACTCTGATAATCACAACTCCAGGAACTTTGGTCGCCTCGGGGTATTGCCCGACATTCCTATATATATTAGTTCTCGGAAGATTTCCGAGTAAAACCGTCCTTGGCCTTGTTACTTGAAGAATTATCTTCCCTATCGATATCGACACCTATTCAGCAGAGAAAGAGCAAATTATATTCTTTACGAGGGCTTAAATGAACATATGTTCAGCAAATAACCAGATTCTTACAGCAATTAGGAGACCGATCTCGACAGACACAAAAATAACTCCAAAGAAAGCTCCCAAGCATGCAATAAAGTCCAACTTATCGCATTTCCAGATTAGGTATGCAGCATTAAAGTCAATCAAGTACAGTACGGCCGAAATAATGATCGACGCGAGGATAGCATTTGGGGTGTATTTGAACAAAGGAGTGATCAGTTCCAATGTGAGTAATACGATTATCGACATCACTATATTGGACACTGCTGTGTTACAACCAGCCATGAAATTGACCGCCGATCTTGAGAAGGAGCCTGCATACAAAACCAGCCTTTTAAAAAAAAAAAAAAAAAAAACCTCGCAGTGCCAAAATTTTACAGTAATAATTCTATTCATGAAGTGCAATTCATTGTGTCCTTAGAAGTAAATTGGATAGATTTACCTGTTGCTACATAGCAAGAAAACAATGAACCGATGATATTCATAGTTCCTAGCGCAACCATTTCCCTGTTTCCATCAAGTTGGTAATCCTTCATTGTGGCAAATGTTCTACCAATTGCTATTGCTTCCTGATAAGTTTCAATAGTTTAGTCCAAGTAATACATATCTATAAGTTGCTATATATTGAAACACTAAATTTTGTGTTTATATTACAGTCAAGGCGATCATTCCAGCTACTGCGCCGATTTTGAATCCTTTTGCAAGAAATGGACCAGTGAAGTAAATTTCATGAACCGACGACGGATTAGCACCTTTCTTTATGTTACCCACCTGTGAATATTAAGCAAGAACAAGTCCCACGGTTTAGTCAAATATGTTTCATCGTCTTTAATTTCCGTCAGATGAAAAGAAGAAGGGATTAAGGACTTACAATCTGAACACCGCGTTTGTCGGCACGAGTTATGTAAACACAAAAGGTGGAAACAATTACAGAGATCAGTGGCGCAATCGCGGGCACCCAGAAAAGGTTCTTCTTTTTCTTCCCCTATACAACCCAAAATGGCTTAGCGTTTGCAAAAGTGCGATGCGATATTATACTCCAAAGTTTTGATAAATCCCTGTAAAATCGAAGTGATTCTTACTATGTACTTCATGGTCATAAGGAAAACGAAGAAAACCGTTCCTATGACTGCTGTTTCCCAGTTCCACTGAAAAATAAAAAGCAGAAAATTTTATCAATCGCGACACTGAAAAATAAAAAGCAGAAAAGAAAGGAGATCAAAGGTGTTATTATTACCCCATGATGAACATTTCCCCACACGGATTTCATCACGGAAATTATGTCGGTCTTCGTCGTGAATTTCTTTATTCCGAGAAATCCCTTCAGCTGTTGAAGGGCAATTGTGATGGATGCCCCACCCATGAAACCAACTACCGCGGCATGAGATAGGAAATCGATAATGAAGCCCAACCTAAAAAATTTCAGTATCAACTCATTAATTCCGATTCAAACTCCAGAAACAAGCCACAGAATCAACCAAAGGCCTACCTAAGGAGTCCTAGTGCTGCTTGAGTGATACCAGCAAAAAATGTTGCAGTGGCTGTGAGACGTAAGTACCCAGCTTTATCGTTTACCGGATCGACCTCCTGCCGGATAAGTGTTCCAAGCAGTAGAGACACGACAGCGACAGGCCCTATAGCGATATCCCTCGAGCTACCCATCGCAGAATAAATCAGTGGAGGAACGAAACTCGAATCTGCAAAA
Source organism: Tillandsia fasciculata (assembly GCA_029168755.2). Classification (NCBI taxonomy): domain Eukaryota; kingdom Viridiplantae; phylum Streptophyta; class Magnoliopsida; order Poales; family Bromeliaceae; genus Tillandsia; species Tillandsia fasciculata. Next base: position 22,094,835 of record CM054944.1, on the reverse strand, counting down.
CAAAAGATTTGTACAAACATTACTGCATAAGAACCGATTACTACCGATTTTACTGCATAACCAAAGTTTTCAACTTACAAAGGCCATATTGTGCATCCAAGTTAGCTAGCTTTGAATAACCAATGTCCTAGTTCATGAAACAATTCTCATGTTAATTAGAAATCATAGCACAATCTTATATATATATATATATATATATATATATATATATATATATATATGAAACAGTTCTTAGTTTAAGTGTGTATATATTCTCACTTGTGGAATACACAAGCTTGCGATGGTTATCCCCGCGATAAGATCTCCTTTGAACTTACTAAAACTGTATTGTCTCCCCCACTCGAGGATCGGGAAAAAGAATTGAAGGCCTAATACGAGCTTCCTCGAGACCGGTTGGTTCTTGAAAGGGCGCAAAGGCTCATCGGGGAACAATGTTTCTTTTACAGAATCTCCAAACTCTCTGAGGAGGGGCTTTTTCGGAGGATATCCGATCTTGTGAACAAATTGGTTGTTCTCTGCTCGGTGTTGCGACGACAAGCCGCTACTGATCTCCCTTTCCCTATTTTTGTCCTCTTCGGAAACAACACGGCCCTTCATTGTTCTTTCACTCGCCTAAGGGGATCGAGGCAACACCTAAGAAATGGAATAATTGCATCAAAACCAACAAAACAATATTTCAAGATCAATGGTTCAAGCATAAAGTTTGACAAATGAGCAGAGTTTCAGAAAACAAAAGATCATTTTCGACAAAGCGAGAGAACAACAGACGAAACAAGCCACAGAGGTAAAATATGTGATATGAAACATATGAAAGAGATACTTGGGCCTCACAAGAACTAGACCTCAGGCAATGTTCTACACTCTGAAAACTAAGATTTCCTTGCGTTGTGACGAAATTGCAGTTCATTATATATACAGTTCATGTTCAGCATCAAAAAGTCAAAACTTTTGAGCCAAACTAAACTCATTTATGACAACCATGAATACAGATCAGAAACATAACCAAGTACAAGACAGTCGGAAACAAGATGAGAAGCAATAGTTTATTCGAGTTTTGCTCCCTCTTCGACATGCTGAGAAGTGAGAAGTATATTAAAAAAACACACACACACACACAATTACTTAGAGGTTTACATCATCCCCTTGATGCAACAATTATGCTTATTTAGTTGTTTAATAGCGTGTGAACAGAAATATCGGCTAGTTGTGTAATAAACAAAGAGGCAATCACTCGTTCTTCGTCGTTGACTTGGGTGCTCTGATGGTAACAGGCTAAGATCAGTTATGTGTCTCGCTTCTATCGGTCACTCTCTAGTTAGATATGGTTAGGCGCGAAATGACAAGGAAATTGAACTCTGTAGCTGTTGTTGTGCCTGTAAAGTGGATGAAAATGCGGCTTCTAATCACCGCGAAGTTCCTGTAGGAAAAGCACTTCACATGGTTCTGATAATTTCTGATAGTTTCTGACAGTAGCTAAGCATATTAATCATATATGTTATATTCTAACAAGAAGCATTTTTCAATGCATGTTTCTATGATTCTATCCATGTCTGAATTTGAGCTATTCCTTTAAAAAGAAGAATTTCAAGCACAGAAATAAAATCTAGCAATGGAATCCAAAATTATTCATCTGAAATCAAGAGGTCTGTACTTTCTTCTGCTCTAAATTGTATTTTATATAGGAAAAATTAAGTTGCCTAAAAAATTTCTCAACTCTTTAACTCTGAAAATCTTGTAATGCACTGCACAACAAAGATGTTTGTTATTTCATACCTGCCTATTAGCACTAAAAATAATCAAGATAAAGCCTTTGAAGCAACTCTTTCCTTTTGAAATCAAATAGCCAAATTAAGAGCCATTCTTAATCATGTACTAATAAGAGACAATTAAGATGATCACATGGTTTAGATCACCAAAATATTTTCCCAATTTATCTAGTATTTTCTGCCTTATAAATCATAAGAGATATGTTGCACCAATAATTACAAGAGAAAAAGGAAAGAAACAAAAAAAAAAAAAACCTTTTACTAGCCTACAAAAAGATATATAACAGTTAAAGTTGTTAGAGGGTTAATATTTGTAAATCCTTTAGCCATTCAAAAGGACACATCAAGTAATAATATTAAAAAATAAATAAAAATATAACAAATGGGATAAAGATGTGGACAAGCTCCACAGACACACACAAAAAAATAAAAAATAAAAAATAAAAAAATCATGTGAAAAAAAAAAGAAAAAAAAAGGAGACATTTTTATATTTGTGTGTGCTTTATTGGGGCCAACCCACCCTACTTCCACACTGGGTGGCCGTGCGAGGTTTGGAATATAAACAAAAATAACAAAAGGGCAAGGTGTGCAAAGTCAAATTGTGTCCAGGTTCAATGAACCTGATAGGAGACAGCAAAGGGAACTGATGAGTAGGATACAAGCTGAGATAATATACATTTTTTAATGTACAATATTGTTTAAAGAACAGTGCCAATGAGAGATACACAAATAGAGAACAAAGTCAAAATTTGGTGGAGAAAGAGATTTGTGTATTGGATGCTTAGGATTACATAATGGAGCATAGAGCATAAGCTCCGTTGAATCAGATCAAGTTTATTTATCGTGTACGATTTTAATTAATCAGTATAATTATTCCTTCGACATCAACGCACATTTAATAATCTTTTAAAATAATTTAAAAAGCAGAAAAAAACATATTTTTAGACCTACAGGTGCTGGCATAAGATTCGCAAACTATAAATGAGGAATTTGAAAGAAAGTTTTCTTGCGTGTGGACACGTAATTTATTAATAATTTTAGAAATTAAAAGTTATAACTTATTTTTGAATTGATATTACTAGAATTATGGTGCATAGTAAAAGTTATTGATTTATGTGCTTCTAATAATAGAAGCTCCCCCTCCTACATTTTGATAATATATATATTTTTTGTGATAATTGTGTTCAGAAACAACTTAGCGTATTTGAAAAGCCCAACATTAAATGAATACTTTCACCGTCCTAAATATAGGTGGTAAAAAATTTAATGGTTGATGTTCACGGTTCTAAATTTACAGCTTAATTATTTTATATTTTTAATTAAATTTATTTTTTAAAAAGATTAAATGAAAAGAAGGGCATTATACCTTTCTCTCTCAAAAAAATATATATATATATATTGGAATCCATTTTAAACAAGAGATTTTCATGGACCTTTTGTTAATGAAACACTCTCTCTATCATTATCATAATTCATAACTACGCTAGGAATCTTTGAATGAATAAAGCTAACAAGCAAAACAACTACTAGCTTGCCTAATAGCCTTTTGTTTTATTCTTACAACATGTCCACACATTTATTTTCTTTAAACAAGAAGCCGCACCCCATGAAATTGATAATTATTGAAAAATAAAATAAAATTTTATTTTATAATATATTTGATATTTTGAAAAATTTTATACTTTAAAAAAAATTATTTTGATTTTTACTGTTTGGATTGTTTCTTAGAAAAATACTCTGTTTTAATTATTATACAAAATAAATTAAGAAAACTTGTATTAATCAAATATAAGACAAATTTATTTTTGAATTAAAGTATGAAAAAAGAATAATTTATTAGTAAATTGTATTAACTAAAAAAAATAAACATAACTAAAAATTAAATAAATAAATAAATAAATATTATATTAAATGCAATCTTTTTTTCCTATCATAAATTTTAAAATATAATAAATTTTATTACAAGTTTTAAATGAGAGAGGATGGGAAGATAGGATGGAGAAGAATGGAGGGGGAGGGGGAGGGGTGGGGAAACGTTACAAAAAATAGAATATTTTTTAAAAAATATCTAAGCATTTTTTTTTTATCTCAAAATTAGTAAGGTCAATATTATAGAGTAATGTTTTTAATTAACTAATTTTTTCAAATGAGCTAACTAAAAAAACAAAAATTTAAAAAAAATAGAGTAATTTGATCTGTTATTCTGTATTAGAGTTTTGCCAAGGTTCTTAGTTTGATAATATAGTGACTAAAAATATTATCCTTTTGTTATAAAAGATTTCAAATATTCTTTTTTTTTTTTTGATTAAACAGGGATATACCCTATTTGAACACATGTGAAGCAACTAGGCTTCGAACCCAGGTCTCGGACATCAACCACCAAACCCTTTGCCACTTGCACTAGGGACGGTTGATAAGATTTCAAATATTCAAAAGTGCTTCTATAGTATAAAAGTATTTTTAGCTGCCGTATTATTAATAGTTGTTGGGATAAAAAAAAAAAAAAAAATTTAAAATTGAAAGATAAGAAGGAAAGAAAAAGAAACATGGAAATGGAGGGATAAAGTAAAATAAATGTGATTTGATTGGTATTTATTTTAAACGACCTGCCACCAAAAAAGGAAAAGAAATAAAATATATTGTTGTTTTATATTTTAAAATTTTTTGAATTATCTTTCAAAATGTAGTTGCCCAACCATCAAAAAGGAAAAAAAATATATATAGTTATATATGACACCCCAATAATCCCACATCGAATGAAATTAGATTTGTAATTTGGCATATATGAAATATAGACACTAGTAATAATAACTGGGTTTAAACATTTTGGGTTGTGGTTTAGCCCCAACGAATTATTATTGCTAGTGGACCGGATCTTTATATTTGATATCGGAGTCAATAACCAGTCGGAAGTGTGTGATGAGTCTTAGCTGAGCCTAGGTCTAAATGACAGTGCAAACGAGACAAGTCTTACATCGCCTGGTGTTTGGAGGATTTGTGATTGAGCATATATAAAACATGAGGGATGCTAGGTGTACATCCCTTTCATCCTGGGGTGGGTGGGTATTATTTTAGGGGTGTACATTCTACACCTAGGTCTAAATGACAGGGCAAACGACATCGCCTGGTGTTTGGACTGACGAGAATGTCATAACAGGGCAAACGAGACAAGTCCTACATCGCGATAGAATTTACCCCATCCCAGGATAAAGTGGGGTGTAAGATATACACTCCTAAAGGGTTGTATACTTATATATACCGATAAAACATAGACACTAGTAATAATAACCGGGCTTAAGCATTTTGGGCTGTGGTTTAGACCCAACGAGTTATTATTACTAGTGGACCGGATCGTTACATTATCTTATATTTTTTTAAAAAATAAATTATTTTTCAAAATGAAGAGGTTTATAGTTTACAATTTTAAACCAAATTACCGTCCTCGTAATAGACTTGATTTGGGTTCGGTTCATTAAACAAGACCGCAATCTTTGTGTTAGACTTGATACGATTCGTTAAACCAAATGGTCATTCTTGTTATAGGTTTGATTTGGATCCAATTCGTTTAACCAAATCACCATCTTCATTGTAAGCTTGATTCGGTTCGTTTAAATCAAATCGATTGCATAAATGCTTGGTTCGTACCCAACCTAGCATGAACATGAGTTCAATTTGAACTTAATATGGTTTGGATACAAACTCAACTTGAACCAAATCCATGTCGACAATGGGTCACACCGATGATAGATCAAAAAAAAAAAAAAACCCAAGTCAGCGAACCAAATCTAAAAAGGTGAAGTCAACTCCTAATGGCGAATCAAATCCAAAGGTTAAACCACATATTATACATTGAACCAAAGACGCAATAATGAGTCAAACCCAAGATGGTGCACTGAAGGTCGAATCCAAGATGGCGAACCACACCCACTACGCTGAACCAAAGATAAAACAAATCTAAAATGGTGAACTGAATCCATAGCGGTAAACCGAATTGATGATGTTGAATCACAATGTGAATCAATGCTTGAAACTATAATGGTGAACCAAATGCAAAATAGTGGACCAAATCCAAAATAAACCCAGGGTGGCAAACTAAACACAAGCCGACGAAAGGCTATAGATCAAAGATAAACTGAACCAAAGATGAATCAAATCTAAGAAGGTGAACCGAGTCCAAAACGGTTAACTAAACCAATCTACAAGCTAGTTCGACCTAAACTGAACCACAAAGGATTTAACTTAAACCGAACCTGGTTCAACCTAAACAAAACTACAGAAGGTCTGAGCTACAAGCTCGTTCAACTTGAACTTAACCACAAGAGGTTCAACCTGAACCAAACCATAAAGAATTCAATTTGAACTACAAGTCGGTTCAACCCACCATAGAAGGTTCGAACCAAACCGAATCAAACCACAAGCCAGTTCAACTCGAACCGAACTACAAGAGGACCAAATCATAAATTGGTTCAACTGAAAACTGAACCATAATAAGTTCAAGCCAAACCAAATCAAACCACAAGTCGACTCAACCTAAACAGAGCCATGAAGGATTTACCTTGAACCTAAGCGGGTTCAACTTAAACCAAACCACAAAAGGTTTGATCCGAACCATATCAAACTATAAGTCGGTTCGACTTAAACCAAACCATAAAGGATTCAACTTGTACTACAAACCGATTCAATTCGAACTGAACTGTAGGAAGATCAAGTAAAGCCGAACCAAACCATAAGCTGATTCAACCTAAATTGAATTTGGATGGAACCATATTTCAGGTCAACAACTTGAACTGGACAATGAATTAGCTTGACCCCAAATTGAAATAAAAGGGCTTTGAACCAAGCAGCAAAGAGGGCGGCTCAAATTGAACTTAAATGGATCTCGAACCAAACCACAAGGATTTGATCCAAACCAAATGCAAAGGGGTTCCAAGTTGAGTAGAGCCCTAAGCTGGCTCAACCCGAATCAAACTCAAATGGATGTCGAACCAAACTGAACTATGAAAGGGTCCAAGTTGAGCCGAACAATAAGGGCTCGATTTAAATCAAATTCAAAAAGTCTCGAACTAAGTCATAAGGGTTCGACCTAAACCAAGCTTCAACGAATCTTGAACCAAAACATAACGGTTCGACCCAAACCAAATTCAAAAAGGACAAACCAAACGATAGCCTAAGACTCAACCCAAATCAAATACAAAAGATTCAAACCTATTCAATCTGAACTCAACCTAAACAAAGATTCAGACCAAACTTCAGGGATGATCCAAATCAAGCAAACCAACCCCGCTCGAACCGAAACAAATCAAAAGTTCAAATCGAGCTTACTTCAAATGAATCGGCTAAGTCAACTTAATCGACTCATAAGCCAAATTCAAACGACCGCAAAATCGTTAAACTAAACTAAATCTAAATCAACCGATCGTCAAGTCATTAAACTAAGCAAATAAAGTTCAAATCAATTGACCGTCAAGTTGCTAAACTGAGCAAATCAAATTCAAATCAAATGACCGCCAAGTCGTTAAAGAGTTCAAAATTTAAACTAAACTCCAAATTTGACTGCCATGTCGTTAAACTGAGCACCGCAACTTCAAGCCGACCGCCATGTTGCTAAACTGAGCACTTCAACTTCAAACCGACCGCCAAGTCGTTAAATTGAGCATCTCAACTTCATCGACCGCCAAGTCGTTAACACAGAGCAGATCAAGTTCCAACCAATCGATCGACAAGTCTCTAAACTGAGAAAATCAAATTCAAATGGCAATTGACCGACAAGTCGTTAAATTGAGCAAACCAAATTCAAATCAACTAACCGCCAAGTCGTTAAACTAAGTAATTTGAGTTCAAATTTTGATTGTCATGTCATTAAACTGAGCATCCCAACTTCAAATAAACCGCCATGTCACTAAACGGAGCATTTCAATTTCAAGTTGACGGTCATGTCGTTAAACTGAGCATCTCAACTTTAAGTCGACCACCAAGCCGTTAAACTGTCAAGTCGCTAAACTGAGCAAATCTGACTACCAAGTTATTAAACCAGACTACTCAATTCTGAACGATTATCGAGTCTATAAACTGAGCATTTCACTCATATACAATAGGGATATGTCCCTATTTAAATCATGTACTTCAAAATTATATCAATAAAAGCTTATCTTTATATTACAGTATTTTTTTATTATCAACATTAAATTGATCTCTTAATCGAAAGTTTCTTAACATTGCTAATTTAGAATAATTAATAGTAGATTCTTAAGTTTGTTAGAAACCATGAGTCTAAAATATGATTTCAAATTAAAATTTAAATAAATTTAATCTGTATTATAAATGACCACTAAGCCACGGATCGATTCCTTTGTGGCGGTAGACAATAGTGGTAAAGTTATTTGAAGGGTTGTTTTAGGGATTGGAATTTGATCCCTTGAGCGTGCATTTGTAAAAAAATAGAGCTTTACTGTAAACATTAGCAAAATAAATAAATAGATAAATAGAAAAGGCCACACACACACACACACACACACACACACACACACAAAAAAACTTACAAGCCTGAAAGGATCGAATCAGCCGGGCCCATCTTATTATTTTTGGCAAACTCACTGAGAGTTTGGTTGGTTCCAAAGTAGATTAGACCAGTCAAAAAAATTAAAATAAATAAATAAATAAATAATAATTTTGGTTGGCTCCAACACAAATTTTCAAATAACTATTCGCAACTATATTTGATGAATTTTGAAAAAAATAAAATAAAATAAACATAGCACATGACTAAATCCTACGATGAAGGGGCAACATAAGCATAGATACCAAGTAGTTTTTAATCTTTTGTACTACATAATACTCCACTATAGTTAAGTGATTCCCTCTCAAGTGTATTAACAAATTGTTGGATACCCCAACTCTAGCAGCATTCTTTTATCTACATGTTTTTTTGAGAGAAAGGCACCATACTGCCGCTTCATTCATGGCGAAAATGAACTAAGCAACTGGGCAGCCGGATTCCGCTGAAGAGCAGCCGTGCCCAAAAAAAAAAAAAAAAAAAAAAAGGTGCAGAACCTAGGCGCGCAGAACCTGGTCCAACGCGAACGGAGCAGTCTAGTTTCAGCAAGAATCGCGGCGAGGCAGTGTTTCTTGTTTTCGAATGTCCTTCTGTTTCTTTCCAGCCACATGATCCACCAGGTGGTTGCGATGGTGGTTAGCTCTTTTTTTCCAAAAGCACCCTTCTTGCAAGCGCTCGCTTCCCAGAGTCTGTCAACGGTAGTACAATTGCGGATCTCCAATTTGTTCGGCAGCAAGGCCTCCAGCATCGTTTTTGCGGAGATACAGGATACAAAAAGGTGATCCGCAGTTTCGTCAGGGCCTAGGCAGATGATACAGTAGCTGGGTCCACACCAATTCCTTTTCTGTAAGATATCCCTGGTCAGGACCCTCCTCCTGAGGACAAGCCAAACAAAGATTTTTACTTTTAGCGGTATTTTGATACTCCAGAGCTTATCGAAACGGGAGTCTACTACCCCGCTATCTTGCAAGAAGCAATACATAGACTTGACCAAGAATGTTCTTGATTCGGTCCAGCGCCAGAGGAACTCGTCTTTGCTATTCGTAAGGGACAGACTAGAGGTGGTCGCCTTCAGTTCCCTGATTGAGTCCTCAAGGCCAGAGGAACTAATCCCTGTTCCCGCCATTTCACCCAGTTCCAGCCGCTCCGTTCGATACAATCTTTCACACGAAGGTTTTTGTTGCAAGCCAAATAGAAGATGCATGAAAATTGGGTCGATACGGAAGAATTTCCTGCCCAAATATCTGATCAGAAGCCAGTCAATTCTGCATCGCCCACAGAATGGGTCGTGCCGCATTTGAAGAGCTCCCTCGTGCCTAGTACACTCCTCCACCACTGAGAAAAGGGTTTGAACGAGGACCCTTCGTTCAGGGGTCGTCTACGTCGATAGTAGAGTCCCTTGAGTAGTGGTCCCCAAGGGGTCGTTTCTGTTGCGAAGTATTTCCACCACAACTTCATCAGTAGAGCGGTGTTCAAGCTCTCCAAGTTCAAGACGCCTAATCCCCCGTCCCTTCTGTTTCTGCAAACCGTTTTCCAGCTAACCAGGCAGTTGCCCCCAGACACGGAGCTTTGAACTTTCCAAAAGAAGGCTCTCCGAAGCGAGTCGATTCTTCTAATAACCCAAACAGGTGCTCTGAATACAGAGAAGTAGTAGAGGGGAAGGTTCGAGAGCACAGAGTTAACTAGAGTGAGCCTCCCGCCTTGCGAGAGTAGCTTTGCTTGCCACCCTGCGATTCTTTGTTCAAACTTGGTGATGATGAGTTGCCAGTCTTCCTTCGGGATATTGCCCTTCTTCAGCGGTAGTCCTAGATACTTGATCGGCAAAGTGCCCAGCTTGCAATCTAGAACAGCCGCGAGCCTCTCTCCTTTGTTGTTTCTGTTTCCCATATAGAACAGTTCTGACTTCGCCCTGTTGATTTTGAGTCCAGAAGCCCACTCAAAAATCTGCCACATAAAGCGAAGGTTGCGAATTTGCCTTCTTTTTGCCTCCCAAAAGAAGATTGTGTCGTCCGCGAATTGGATAAGGGAGGTTTTCGCCTCCCCCGATGGTCCTACTCCTTTGATTAGGTTGTTTTGGACAGCTCTGTTGGTCAATCGCGCCAGACCTTCCGCCACCAACAGGTATAGGAAAGGAGACAGAGGATCCCCTTGACGGAGGCCCCTCCTCATTTTGAACCATTTTGTGAGGGTACCGTTGACTAGAATAGCGACCTTGCCATTTGTGATGCACTGGTCAATCCACCCACACCATTTTTGGGTGGCGCCTAGACATCTAAGAATGTGTTTAAGAAAGCCCCAGTTCACTTTGTCAAAAGCTTTTTCAAAATTTGCCTTGACACCAACATAGTTGATGTGCTTGCTCACACCCCAGCTGATTAGCTCGCTAGCTGTGACAAAGGAGTCCAGAATAATCTACCTTCAACAAAGGCAGACTGCATATTTTGCACACATACACTGTGTCCAAATAGTAGAATAGAGCTTCATTGGCTCTTTTCAAAAGACATTGGAATCTCTTTATAAATTACTAAACAAGGAAAAAGAAAGTACAACAAATTCAGTGAATCATTGGAATGAGGACAAATTAAGCATTAAAGAAGAGAGTGTATAATATGTAATTAAGAATATATATATATATATATATATTTGGGATTTTTGATACTAATGTAAAAACTGTTGCGAGTGTAGCACATTACTTTTATCTCAAGAGAAATGATATACCTATAACTTTTGACGTGGCAGTTTCAAATCTGTTTGGAACTGTGATTGTTTGAAATTTGAAAAGGTGGTGAAGACCCTGCAGTAACCTCTGAATTTCACCACATTGTGAATTTGATTGGTCCCTTGATTGACATGCATGTAAAACTGTCATGATATAACGTCCAGTCCGGGCTCAGGTGAAGGCTGAAGTAACAAAATAAATTTGAAGATTCAATGTCAGGCACTAACCATACATAAGATAGAAAGATATATCAAAATACGAGTACAGTGATCGGTGATGGGAGACTGAACCTTCTCAAAGAGCCAAGTCATTGCGGCTTTTCACTAATGGGTGTGGCTGTTTGTCAATTGATGGTGGAGCGTGGAAAGGACTAGCAAGTGGGGCAAAAAGGCAAGCGAAGCTTCTGGGCTTTCTCAATTGAGCACCAGCTCTAGTTATAACCCTCCATGGATACTGCTGTTCACAAAGAAGCTGAGCTATCAACAGTCACATCCACCACACCACCAGTGCGGTCGATCCGTTAGAATTTGATCATTAGGTACGAGAAAAGTTTATTTCGGCCAAAAAAAAAAGGAACAAGAAAATTGTGAAATGTGACCGGTAACTTGCACTAGGTTGGTACTAGGCTTGCTGTTGAGCATTGCCCAGTTAGATGCAAGTAGGATAAGCAAAGTTCATCCTAGGTTCATCATTGGTATGCCAAAGTGAAGATTTGTGATTGAGTCATTTGATGGATAGTAGAACTACACACGTAAACAACTCTAAATTGAAGCTTCTAGTCTTGCATCCCATATACCGATAATCTTCTCGTATTTGACCAGAAGCTCAAAACATTTGTTTGCTGGTACTTTTGCTTCTACTTCTAAGTAAATAAATTAACACAGAAGCTAAGTCTCAATAACACTAAGCTGATCGGGGCTTCTAAATACGTGCCAATTTTATGCTTTTTTTTTTTTTTTTTTTTTTTTTGTAAGATACACTGAGCAGGTTTGTACTCGAGATACAAGCAAAATCTTCAAAGTGGAGCATTTACTTTTCGGCATCAAAAGCTCATTGACTTCCTGTTCCAAACCATTAGGCAATTCCTAATTTTTCCTTGCTACATAGGGAAACTGTTCAGAAGCTTTGCTGAATTGCACTAGAGCGACAAAAAAAGAAGAAAATAAAACAAGTGTGAAGAATTTTCAAGGGCTGAGGATTAAAATTAGGCAAGAATTGTAAAATGCACCTTCCACTAACAATATCAAATTAACATCAAGTATTTAGGTACTAATCACTTTTCCAAAAGGCAAATGTAGACTGATACCAAAGGGACAATCAAAATGGAAGAAGTTCAAAAGGCAAAAACATAGCCACCACCTTCCCTATCTTTTAGGCCAAGTGCAGATATGTACAAGTACAGTTTTACAGCACAAATTCATTTTGTTAAGGCATTGGTGAAAAGTGGTGTGGTAGTATTTAATGGGGAGCTCAAGTGAGGAAGTATCATATTCTGCAGAAATCATATGGTGAGCTTCTCTAGAGCTTTTATTACCTTTGCCTGTGAATGTAGCTTTAAGGAGAAGCATGTATATCTTCGGCTAGGGAGTAAGCTTTTCTGGTGCCTTTGCTTTTACCCTTTTCTTCTTTTTGCTACTTCTGCCCTGTGACAAATAGAGATGAATTATTGGAGCAAAAGCAAGAGATAAGACAGACAAAACGATCAACACAGGCGTTATCCACAACAGTATAATCAAGTCCCATAAACTTCCTAACTATCTCGGTATGAAAAATTAATCCATTTAGTTATTTTTGCTTAATATTTACTGAACATGTACATACTGCAACTAATGCACTCAATTTCTTCAAAAACACTAGGATTCTATTATCCGACATTGATTGGAGGCAACTAAACCAACCATGTTATCTTATCAATCAATTGAAAGTACACCGTACTTAGCATATTATACAGTATAAATGGCCTTTTTCTGGTGATTGTAACAATTGAAGCACATGTGGTCAACTTCTTTTAACTGCATGAAAAGCATTAGCACAACGAAACTGAACGACAACAAATTTGCTAGTTCGGACAATTTATTCCTTCACTAGCCTACTTTTTAGATTTCAGTTTTTCAGAGGAGCCCTCCTCCGTACATTAACACAATCTGATTTGACAATTTAATTGATAGTTATTATGCTTTCACTTGAAGCTCCGAGTTAACGGACGCTACTTTTAGTTACTACAGAGGATGTTCCTGATAATAGAAATAGATTAGATAATAGATGATGCACTTACAGAGAATCAATGAAGCAAAGAATTACACTAATATGAGAAACTGTGATTTAACTTCGACAGAAAGTAATTCAAAAGTTACACTTAATATAAGAATCTCAACACCAAAAAAGCAGCAGCACAATAATCTAGTCAACTTCATCTCGATAGGATGCTGCACAATCCAATACAGAAAAAAACCATCATTTTCCAGATCACATAAAGCAGCAAAGATTGCTTCTTTGGAACTTTTAACATTCCTCAATTTGGCTATATATCTCTAAACACATCCAACATCCTTTCAAGTAATTTCAATTCTACTTGTATGCAGAGAATTCTCTCTACCATGAAAGCTATCTAGTCCCATGGCTGGACTCTATTTTATAGTCAAATTCCCACGGAAGATTCTTATCTGACCACTGACTAGTTTTTAGGGAACACAGAGAGTTCCCCCAAACACTTCAAAGAGCAATGGACTCCTCAATTGAGTCTACCTCTGCAACAAAGATTGCCGATGAAGAATCAAAAAGACCCAGTATGGGTGATATAGTGCTGAACACTCCAAAACCCCCTGCTCTATGGGATGAGATCTCAGTGTCGATAAAAGAAGAAGTATTTCCTCGACGCAGCGGGCCGTTCTCGCTTCTCACATGGATTTTATCAGCAGTTCAGGGCCTGTTTCCCGTGCTTCAGTGGGGAAGAAGCTACAGCTTTAAGTATTTTCGGAGTGACTTCATGGCTGGTTTAACTCTTGCAAGCCTCGGTATTCCGCAGGTACTATATATATATATTTTTTCAAATGTAGTCTTTCTAAAATCTCTCTTAGTTCATGTTCTAATATTGTTCTTAAAACCTTCTGGCATTTTTTTATTTTATTTTGCAGAGTATTGGATATGCCAATTTAGCTAAACTTGATCCTCAATATGGTCTTTGTAAGTTGGCCTTAAACATACTGTATAGTCTTTTACAACAAAACTAAGCTTAGCATTGGCTTACTTTTTCTCATGTCATAGCATTTTCTTCTCTTCTGACTGATGTATCTCATTTGTTCTCAAAGATACAAGTGTTGTACCACCTCTAATCTACTCTGTAATGGGGACTTCAAGAGATATAGCCATTGGCCCTGTTGCTGTTGTATCTCTGCTTCTATCATCCATGGTTCAGAAAGTAGTAGATCCAACAGCTGATCCTATTGCCTACCGAAAGCTGGTTTTCACTGCAACACTTTTCACAGGCATATTTCAAGCTTGCTTTGGAATGTTCAGGTAATCCTTATCTTCATTTAATACCTTAAATATCTTATCAAATAAAACTGATGTTAGTTTGCTTTCTTCTTTTTTTTTTCATGTAACTTTTTGTGTTTAGGACAGTAAGTTTTATTTTCTTTTGTGGTTTTTGTTTTTCTTTTTCGTAATGAAAGATAATTTGATCTCTACATCTACCTTCTATCCAGGCTGGGTTTTCTTGTGGACTTCCTCTCGCACGCTGCCATCGTTGGCTTCATGGCCGGAGCAGCTATTGTGATAGGATTGCAGCAGCTTAAAGGACTACTAGGGATCAATCACTTTACAAACAAAACCGACGTAGTTTCTGTCATCAAGGCTGTCTGGGTTGCGCTTCATCAACCTGTAAGTTATACAAGACCGAAAGGCGAAAATGAAAAGAAAATATTTTGCTCTCAACCAATTTTAGCAGAAAACAAAGCTCCAGTCAAGCTCCATACCTCTTGAAGATTTTCCTTAACTCATACAGATTTTTTGACTAACGATAATCAGACTGAAAGCACTTCTATTGTTTGGTGATGACAGTGGCACTACGGCAATTTTCTCATTGGATGCGCATTCCTTATATTCATCCTCGCTGCAAGATTCATGGTAAGAACACAAAACTCAAAATTTTTGTTAAAGGAAACTTTTGCTCAAACAAATTATTTAGGGTAACGCAATTATCACATCAAATTCTCAGGCGAGAAGGAACAAGAAGCTATTTTGGCTCTCAGCCATTGCTCCTCTTCTCTCTGTTATCCTGTCAACTCTTCTAGTCTTCATTACAGGAGCCGAAAAACATGGTATTAAAATAATACAACATGTTAACGGAGGACTAAATCCAAGCTCAGTTAAACAGTTACAGCTAAAAGGACCATATGTGGGGGAGTGTGCTAAGATCGGTCTTGTTTGTGCAGTGATTGCTCTAACGGTTCGTCTTTTTTTTTTTTTTTTTATGAGAATTAAAATTAGCTAGTCATAATTTTTACTCAAAAGAGTAACTTCAAATGATATATTTCAGGAGGCTATCGCTGTTGGACGATCTTTCGCCTCAATAAAAGGTTACAAACTAGACGGAAACAAGGAAATGATAGCAATGGGCTTCATGAACGTCGCTGGATCGTTATCCTCCTGCTATGTTGCCACAGGTATAAACACTGAGCACAATTCAGATAGATCTTCCACAAAAACTAAATAAATTGTTCAAAATATAGCATTTAAGCTGTATCTTGATAAAAATGTGAAAGCCGAGTAAATGAACAAAATTAAAAAATACTTCTGCATAACAATTATACGCTTATACCCAAAATACTCACTCACCAACTTACGGAGCATGGCAAAAATCTCCTTTAGCTTCTCTTTTGTCATTCGTATTCTACAATTGTGCAGGTTCTTTCTCTCGAACGGCTGTAAACTTCAGCGCGGGCTGCAAAACGACAGTATCCAATATTGTTATGGCAGTCACGGTGTTTATAGCTTTGCAGCTACTGACAAGGCTCTTGTACTACACCCCGGTGACCATACTCGCATCAATTATTCTTTCCGCCCTGCCCGGACTTATTGATGTAAAAGAAGTCTGCAACATATGGGAAATCGACAAAATGGACTTCCTCACTTGTATCGGAGCATTCCTCGGCGTTCTATTCGGATCTGTGGAAATTGGTCTCTCCGCAGCAGTAATTTTCCAACTTTCTGAAAACATAGCTGTCAATCTAGATCAATCAAGTCGTTAATATATAACTTAAACCAGCATTATCACTTGCAGATTATCAAAGAAGAGTGATTCTCAAGTAGCTACTACTCTAATCATCTAACTTCTACCTGCAGGTGATCATCTCGTTTGCGAAGATTATCATTCGGTCAATCCGACCTCACATTGAAATGCTCGGGAGAATACAAGGTACCGACATCTTCTGCAGCATTCGACAGTACCCGACGGCCGCCCAAGCTCCGGGGGTACTGCTGATCCGCATCGACTCCTCCTTTTTGTGTTTCATGAACGCCAATTTCATCAGAGAAAGGTACACACACGAAGACGAGTTCGTCGTTTGCTTGAAACACTATCCTAAAATTTAAAAATTTGCGCGAACGAAAATTTAAATTGATATTGTAAACTCAGGATAACCAGATGGGTGATGGAAGAATGCGACCCGAATGAGAAGAAGCCTGGAGAGAAAAGCCACTCGGTCGTCATCGACATGTCGAGTTAATTCATTCGCCACACAACAACAAGAATAATGACTAAATTATCTCTAAAACAACATATCAATATCATCTCTAATGGATCGAAATTTTGATTGCAGACGTTATGAACATAGACACTTCTGGAACCGCAGCACTAGGAGAGATGCACAAGGAGCTGCTCTTTCTCGGCATGCAGGTGCGCGGAGATGCAGAGTTAATTACACGAAAATATTTGCAAAAATGGAATGATCTTTTAAACTCTATAAAAATTATTTACAGCTTGCTATAGCCAATCCGGGGTGGCAGGCGATTCACAAGATGAAGCGGGCTGGGCTCGTCGAATGCATCGGAGGACAGTGGGTCTTCCTGACCGTGGACGAAGCTGTTAAAGCATGTCTGGCAGCTAAGGATGTGGCCTGCGCGTAGTTTGTGTTGTTCTTTCCGGTTGTTTTCGTATTACTGTTGTTGTTGTGTGGAATGTATTGTGTGTATGGTGATGATGATGATGATGATGATGATGATGATGATGTATCAACTATCAACAGCTTCGAACTTGGTACCTTTTGCTATGAAGTGTGTGGAATGTTTTTCATGTTTTTTTTTTTTTCTTTAAAAAAAAAAGAATTTGGGTATAGCATGGAGAAATTCAACTATGAAACCCTACTGTTTTTTTTTTTTTTTTTTTTTCAGATTTGGGAAATGGAAGTCGGCGACGACAAATTCGTGCCGGCCGACTGTTGGTATAACGCTTTTAGCTGAAGTCGGTAGCGAGGCAAGTCTTCTGCCGGCTTAAGTCAAGTAATATATTTGGGTACCTAAAGAAAGCTCGCCTTTAGTCGTGTGTGTCCTAAAGCTTTTACCGTCGATATTCAACATTTCAAACTTTTAAAAGCACTTCAATTTAGTTCATATTCTACGGTAAATTTTAGGGTATACATCTAGTTGATCTATAGCTCAGGTGCTAGAATTTATTGACCCCTCATCTATTTAATTATCTAATTTTTAAGTAGAGAAGACTATAACTTAATGCATAATCGACATAAAATGGAAGATCAGTTCAAGAAATAACAGATCTGCCATGCACAAACAAAGGCATCATGTGCTTGCTGTTCGTATTCATAAGTTGTGTTGATGTTCATGTTCGTATTTGATAATTGTGATAGTCGTGTTATTTTAATAATTGTCTAAATAACTAAGTAGAAACTTAAATATTTAAGATTATTTTTTATGTGCGATAGAATAGTATGATATTAATTTCAAATATCTTTATTTGATTCTATTTTGAATTGCATTATCACGTCATATTCGAAATGACACTTACTATAATTTTAGCCAAAAATATAAAAAATACTTTATACAAATTCTAGAATGTTATTTGAAAAAAAATAATTTATTTGACAAATCTTCCAAACACATAGCTTTTATCATCAAAGATTATTCTACCGTGCTTATAGCTTTAGGGAAAATAATATCTAAAGACAAAAAATATATATATAGAAAAAAAAAAATGGTGCCTCTGCAAATGGTACCTTCCTTTGATAAACAGTATTTTTGTCTCGATTATCAAAGCAAAATACTTGGAGGGGCCAAATTCCGAAATTTGGCTTTATCCTTGAAGTCGGTGCCGGGATGGATGACATTGCCGGATTCAGGGTAAGGGGAATAATGTATGCGACCCAATCCAAACCATATACGATACGCCTCTACCCCTACCACGGATTATTTAATA